>JAESHU010000167.1:273227-359565 GCA_017639245.1 Myiopsitta monachus | reverse complement strand
TTTAGTTTCTGCCGGGAGGATTTAGTTTCTGCCGGGAGGATTTAGTTTCTTCGCCGGGAGGATTTAGTTTCTGCCGGGAGGATTTAGTTTCCTGCCGGGAGGATTTAGTTTCTGCCGGGAGGATTTAGTTTCTGCCGGGAGGATTTAGTTTCTGCCGGGAGGATTAGTTTCTGCCGGGAGGATTTAGTTTCTGCTGGGAGGATAGGTTAATATTATTTATTATATGTAATACTAATTATATATTGTTATACTAATATAATTATAAATAATTATATCTATTAGAGAGCCGATAATCAGCGAGAGGGGAATTTAGTCTGTGACATGGGAATTTAGGTCCTGCGACATGGGACTTCTTTAGTCTGCCACAGGGACGTCTTTAGTCCTGCCACATGGGACTACTTTAGTCTGCCACATGGGACTTCTTTAGTCTGCCACATGGGACTTCTTTAGTCTGCCACATGGGACTTCTTTAGTCTGCCACATGGGACTTCTTTAGTCTGCCACATGGGACTTCCTTCTTTAGTCTGCCGCATGGGACTTCCTTCTTTAGTCTGCCGCATGGGACTTCCTTCTTAGTCTGCCGCATGGGACTTCTTCTTTAGTCTGCCGCATGGGACTTCCTTCTTTAGTCTGCCGCATGGGACTTCCTTCTTTAGTCTGCCGCATGGGACTTCCTTCTTTAGTCTGCCGCATGGGACTTCCTTCTTTAGTCTGCCGCATGGGACTTCCTTCTTTAGTCTGCCGCATGGGACTTCCTTCTTTAGTCTGCCGCATGGGACTTCCTTCTTTAGTCTGCCGCATGGGACTTCCTTCTTTAGTCTGCCGCGTGGGACTTCCTTCTTTAGTCTGCCGCGTGGGACTTCCTTCTTTAGTCTGCCGCGTGGGACTTACTTACTTCTTTAGTCTGCCGCGTGGGACTTACTTACTTCTTTAGTCTGCCGCGTGGGACTTACTTCTTTAGTCTGCCGCGTGGGACTTACTTCTTTAGTCTGCCGCATGGGACTTACTTCTTTAGTCTGCCGCATGGGACTTACTTCTTTAGTCTGCCGCATGGGACTTACTTCTTTAGTCGCCACATGGGACTTCTTTAGTCTGCCACATGGGAATCTTTAGTCTGCCACATGGGACTTCTTTAGTCTGCCACATGGGACTTCTTTAGTCTGCCACATGGGACTTCTTTAGTCTGCCACATGGGACTTCTTTAGTCTGCCACATGGGACTTCTTTAGTCTGCCACTGGGACTTCTTTAGTCTGCCACATGGGACTCTCTTTAGTCTGCCACATGGACTTCTTTAGTCTGCCACATGGGACTTCTTTAGTCTGCCACATGGGACTTCTTTAGTCTGCCACATGGGAACTCTTTAGTCTGCCACATGGACTTCTTAGTCTGCCACATGGGACTTCTTTAGTCTGCCACATGGGACTTCTTTAGTCTGCCACATGGGACTTCTTTAGTCTGCCTCATGGGACTTCCTTCTTTAGTCTGCCGCATGGGACTTCCTTCTTTAGTCTGCCGCATGGGACTTCCTTCTTTAGTCTGCCGCTGGACTTACTTCTTTAGTCTGCCGCATGGGACTTACTTCTTTAGTCTGCCGCATGGGACTTCCTTCTTTAGTCCTGCCGCATGGGACTTCCTTCTTTAGTCTGCCGCATGGGACTTCCTTCTTTAGTCTGCCGCATGGGACTTCCTTCTTTAGTCTGCCGCATGGGACTTCCTTCTTTAGTCTGCGCAGTGGGACTTACTTACTTCTTTAGTCTGCCGCAGTGGGACTTCCTTCTTTAGTCTGCCGCGTGGGACTTCCTTCTTTAGTCTGCCGCGTGGGACTTCCTTCTTTAGTCTGCCGCGTGGGACTACTTCCTTCTTTAGTCTGCCGCGTGGGACTTACTTACTTCTTTAGTCTGCCGCGTGGGACTTACTTCTTTAGTCTGCCGCAGTGGGACTTACTTCTTTAGTCTGCCGCATGGGACTTCCTTCTTTAGTCTGCCGCATGGGACTTCCTTCTTTAGTCTGCCGCATGGGACTTCCTTCTTTAGTCTGCCGCATGGGACTTTCCTTCTTTAGTCTGCCGCATGGGACTTCCTTCTTTAGTCTGCCGCATGGGACTTCCTTCTTTAGTCTGCCGCATGGGACTTCCTTCTTTAGTCTGCCGCATGGGACTTCCTTCTTTAGTCTGCCGCATGGGACTTCCTTCTTTAGTCTGCCGCATGGGACTTCCTTCTTTAGTCTGCCGCGTGGGACTTCCTTCTTTAGTCTGCCGCGTGGACTTACTTACTTCTTTAGTCTGCCGCGTGGACTTCCTTCTTTAGTCTGCCGCGTGGACTTCCTTCTTTAGTCTGCCGCGTGGGACTTCCTTCTTAGTCTGCCGCGGGGACTTCCTTCTTTAGTCTGCCGCTTGGGACTTACTTACTTCTTTAGTCTGCCGCGTGGGACTTACTTCTTTAGTCTGCCGCAATGGGACTTCCTTCTTTAGTCTGCCGCATGGGACTTCCTTCTTTAGTCGCCGCATGGGACTTCCTTCTTTAGTCTGCCGCATGGGACTTCCTTCTTTAGTCTGCCGCATGGGACTTCCTTCTTTAGTCTGCCGCATGGGACTTACCTTCTTTAGTCTGCCGCATTGGACTTCCTCTTTAGTCTGCCGCATGGGACTTCCTTCTTTAGTCTGCCGCATGGGACTTCCTTCTTTAGTCTGCCGCATGGGACTTCCTTCTTAGTCTGCCACATGGGACTTCTTTAGTCTGCCTCATGGGACTTCCTTCTTTAGTCTGCCGCATGGGACTTCCTTCTTTAGTTGCCGCATGGGACTTCCTTCTTTAGTCTGCCGCATGGACTTCCTTCTTTAGTCTGCCGCATGGGACTTCTTCTTTAGTCTGCAGCATGGGACTTCCTTCTTTAGTCTGCCGCATGGGACTTCCTTCTTTAGTCTGCCGCATGGGACTTCCTTCTTTAGTCTGCCGCAGGACTTCCTTCTTTAGTCTGCCGCATGGGACTTCCTTCTTTATCTGCCGCATGGGACTTCCTTCTTAGTCTGCCGCATGGGACTTCCTTCTTTAGTCTGCCGCATGGGACTTCCTTCTTTAGTCTGCCGCATGGGACTTCCTTCTTTAGTCTGCCGCATGGGACTTCCTTCTTTAGTCTGCCGCATGGACTTCCTTCTTTAGTCTGCCGCATGGGACTTCCTTCTTTAGTCTGCCGCATGGGACTTCCTTCTTTAGTCTGCCGCATGGGACTTCCTTCTTTAGTCTGCCGCATGGGACTTCCTTCTTTAGTCTGCCGCATGGGACTTCCTTCTTTAGTCTGCCGCATGGGACTTCCTTCTTTAGTCTGCCGCAGTGGGACTTCCTTCTTTAGTCTTGCCGCATGGGACTTCCTTCTTTAGTCTGCCGCGTGGGACTTCCTTCTTTAGTCTGCCGCGTGGGACTTCCTTCTTTAGTCTGCCGCTTGGGACTATTACTTCTTTAGTCTGCCGCGTGGGACTTACTTCTTTAGTCTGCCGCAATGGGACTTCCTTCTTTAGTCTGCCGCATGGGACTTCCTTCTTTAGTCTGCCGCATGGGACTTCCTTCTTTAGTCTGCCGCATGGGACTTCCTTCTTTAGTCTGCCGCATGGGACTTCCTTCTTTAGTCTGCCGCATGGGACTTCCTTCTTTAGTCTGCCGCATGGGACTTCCTTCTTTAGTCTGCCGCATGGGACTTCCTTCTTTAGTCTGCCCGCATGGGACTTCCTTCTTTAGTCTGCCGCATGGGACTTCCTTCTTTAGTCTGCCGCATGGGACTTCCTTCTTTAGTCTGCCGCATGGGACTTCCTTCTTTAGTCTGCCGCATGGGACTTCCTTCTTTAGTTCTGCCGCATGGGACTTCCTTCTTTAGTCTGCCGCATGGGACTTCCTTCTTTAGTCTGCCGCATGGGACTTCCTTCTTTAGTCTGCAGCATGGGACTTCCTTCTTTAGTCTGCCGCGTGGGACTTACTTACTTCTTTAGTCTGCCGCGTGGGACTTCCTTCTTTAGTCTGCCGCGTGGGACTTCCTTCTTTAGTCTGCCGCGTGGGACTTCCTTCTTTAGTCTGCCGCATGGGACTTACTTACTTCTTTAGTCTGCCGCGTGGGACTTACTTCTTTAGTCTGCCGCATGGACTTCCTTCTTTAGTCTGCCGCATGGGACTTCCTTCTTTAGTCTGCCGCATGGGACTTCCTTCTTTAGTCTGCCGCATGGGACTTCCTTCTTTAGTCTGCCGCATGGGACTTCCTTCTTTAGTCTGCCGCATGGGACTTCCTTCTTTAGTCTGCCGCATGGGACTTCCTTCTTTAGTCTGCCGCATGGGACTTCCTTCTTTAGTCTGCCGCATGGGACTTCCTTCTTTAGTCTGCCGCGTGGGACTTCCTTCTTTAGTCTGCCGCGTGGGACTTCCTTCTTTAGTCTGCCGCGTGGGACTTCCTTCTTTAGTCTGCCGCGTGGGACTTCCTTCTTTAGTCTGCCGCGTGGGACTTCCTTCTTTAGTCTGCCGCTTGGGACTTACTTACTTCTTTAGTCTGCCGCGTGGGACTTACTTCTTTAGTCTGCCGCATGGGACTTACTTCTTTAGTCTGCCGCATGGGACTTACTTTTTAGTCTGCCGCATGGGACTTCCTTCTTTAGTCTGCCGCGTGGGACTTCCTTCTTTAGTCTGCCGCATGGACTTCCTTCTTTAGTCTGCCGCGTGGGACTTCCTTCTTTAGTCTGCCGCGTGGGACTTCCTTCTTTAGTCTGCCGCGTGGGACTTACTTCCTTCTTTAGTCTGCCGCATGGGACTTCCTTCTTTAGTCTGCCGCGTGGGACTTCCTTCTTTAGTCTGCCGCGTGGACTTACTTACTTCTTTAGTCTGCCGCGTGGGACTTACTTACTTCTTTAGTCTGCCGCGTGGGACTTACTTCTTTAGTCTGCCGCGTGGGACTTACTTCTTTAGTCTGCCGCATGGGACTTACTTCTTTAGTCTGCCGCATGGGACTTACTTCTTTAGTCTGCCGCATGGGACTTACTTCTTTAGTCTGCCGCATGGGACTTCTTTAGTCTGCCACATGGGACTTCTTTAGTCTGCCACATGGGACTTCTTTAGTCTGCCACATGGGACTTCTTTAGTCTGCCACATGGGACTTCTTTAGTCTGCCACATGGGACTTCTTTAGTCTGCCACATGGGACTTCTTTAGTCTGCCACATGGGACTTCTTTAGTCTGCCACATGGGACTTCTTTAGTCTGCCACATGGGACTTCTTTAGTCTGCCACATGGGACTTCTTTAGTCTGCCACATGGGACTTCTTTAGTCTGCCACATGGGACTTCTTTAGTCTGCCACATGGGACTTCTTTAGTCTGCCACATGGGACTTCCTTCTTTAGTCTGCCACATGGGACTTCTTTAGTCTGCCTCATGGGACTTCCTTCTTTAGTCTGCCGCATGGGACTTCCTTCTTTAGTCTGCCGCATGGGACTTCCTTCTTTAGTCTGCCGCATGGGACTTCCTTCTTTAGTCTGCCGCATGGGACTTCCTTCTTTAGTCTGCCGCATGGGACTTCCTTCTTTAGTCTGCCGCATGGGACTTCCTTCTTTAGTCTGCCGCATGGGACTTCCTTCTTTAGTCTGCCGCATGGGACTTCCTTCTTTAGTCTGCCGCATGGGACTTCCTTCTTTAGTCTGCCGCATGGGACTTCCTTCTTTAGTCTGCCGCATGGGACTTCCTTCTTTAGTCTGCCGCATGGGACTTCCTTCTTTAGTCTGCCGCATGGGACTTCCTTCTTTAGTCTGCCGCATGGGACTTCCTTCTTTAGTCTGCCGCATGGGACTTCCTTCTTTAGTCTGCCGCATGGGACTTCCTTCTTTAGTCTGCCGCGTGGGACTTACTTACTTCTTTAGTCTGCCGCGTGGGACTTCCTTCTTTAGTCTGCCGCGTGGGACTTCCTTCTTTAGTCTGCCGCGTGGGACTTCCTTCTTTAGTCTGCCGCGTGGGACTTCCTTCTTTAGTCTGCCGCTTGGGACTTACTTACTTCTTTAGTCTGCCGCGTGGGACTTACTTCTTTAGTCTGCCGCAATGGACTTCCTTCTTTAGTCTGCCGCATGGGACTTCCTTCTTTAGTCTGCCGCATGGGACTTCCTTCTTTAGTCTGCCGCATGGGACTTCCTTCTTTAGTCTGCCGCATGGGACTTCCTTCTTTAGTCTGCCGCATGGGACTTCCTTCTTTAGTCTGCCGCATGGGACTTCCTTCTTTAGTCTGCCGCATGGGACTTCCTTCTTTAGTCTGCCGCGTGGGACTTCCTTCTTTAGTCTGCCGCGTGGGACTTCCTTCTTTAGTCTGCCGCGTGGGACTTCCTTCTTTAGTCTGCCGCGTGGGACTTCCTTCTTTAGTCTGCCGCGTGGGACTTCCTTCTTTAGTCTGCCGCGTGGGACTTCCTTCTTTAGTCTGCCGCGTGGGACTTACTTACTTCTTTAGTCTGCCGCGTGGGACTTACTTCTTTAGTCTGCCGCATGGGACTTACTTCTTTAGTCTGCCGCATGGGACTTACTTTTTTAGTCTGCCGCATGGGACTTCCTTCTTTAGTCTGCCGCGTGGGACTTCCTTCTTTAGTCTGCCGCGTGGGACTTCCTTCTTTAGTCTGCCGCGTGGGACTTCCTTCTTTAGTCTGCCGCGTGGGACTTCCTTCTTTAGTCTGCCGCGTGGGACTTACTTCCTTCTTTAGTCTGCCGCATGGGACTTCCTTCTTTAGTCTGCCGCGTGGGACTTCCTTCTTTAGTCTGCCGCGTGGGACTGACTTACTTCTTTAGTCTGCCGCGTGGGACTTACTTACTTCTTTAGTCTGCCGCGTGGGACTTACTTCTTTAGTCTGCCGCGTGGGACTTACTTCTTTAGTCTGCCGCATGGGACTTACTTCTTTAGTCTGCCGCATGGGACTTACTTCTTTAGTCTGCCGCATGGGACTTACTTCTTTAGTCTGCCGCATGGGACTTCTTTAGTCTGCCACATGGGACTTCTTTAGTCTGCCACATGGGACTTCTTTAGTCTGCCACATGGGACTTCTTTAGTCTGCCACATGGGACTTCTTTAGTCTGCCACATGGGACTTCTTTAGTCTGCCACATGGGACTTCTTTAGTCTGCCACATGGGACTTCTTTAGTCTGCCACATGGGACTTCTTTAGTCTGCCACATGGGACTTCTTTAGTCTGCCACATGGGACTTCTTTAGTCTGCCACATGGGACTTCTTTAGTCTGCCACATGGGACTTCTTTAGTCTGCCTCATGGGACTTCCTTCTTTAGTCTGCCGCATGGGACTTCCTTCTTTAGTCTGCCGCATGGGACTTCCTTCTTTAGTCTGCCGCATGGGACTTCCTTCTTTAGTCTGCCGCATGGGACTTCCTTCTTTAGTCTGCCGCATGGGACTTCCTTCTTTAGTCTGCCGCATGGGACTTCCTTCTTTAGTCTGCCGCATGGGACTTCCTTCTTTAGTCTGCCGCATGGGACTTCCTTCTTTAGTCTGCCGCATGGGACTTCCTTCTTTAGTCTGCCGCATGGGACTTCCTTCTTTAGTCTGCCGCATGGGACTTCCTTCTTTAGTCTGCCGCATGGGACTTCCTTCTTTAGTCTGCCGCATGGGACTTCCTTCTTTAGTCTGCCGCATGGGACTTCCTTCTTTAGTCTGCCGCATGGGACTTCCTTCTTTAGTCTGCCGCATGGGACTTCCTTCTTTAGTCTGCCGCGTGGGACTTACTTACTTCTTTAGTCTGCCGCGTGGGACTTCCTTCTTTAGTCTGCCGCGTGGGACTTCCTTCTTTAGTCTGCCGCGTGGGACTTCCTTCTTTAGTCTGCCGCGTGGGACTTCCTTCTTTAGTCTGCCGCTTGGGACTTACTTACTTCTTTAGTCTGCCGCGTGGGACTTACTTCTTTAGTCTGCCGCAATGGACTTCCTTCTTTAGTCTGCCGCATGGGACTTCCTTCTTTAGTCTGCCGCGTGGGACTTCCTTCTTTAGTCTGCCGCATGGGACTTCCTTCTTTAGTCTGCCGCATGGGACTTCCTTCTTTAGTCTGCCGCATGGGACTTCCTTCTTTAGTCTGCCGCATGGGACTTCCTTCTTTAGTCTGCCGCGTGGGACTTCCTTCTTTAGTCTGCCGCATGGGACTTCCTTCTTTAGTCTGCCGCGTGGGACTTCCTTCTTTAGTCTGCCGCGTGGGACTTCCTTCTTTAGTCTGCCGCGTGGGACTTCCTTCTTTAGTCTGCCGCGTGGGACTTCCTTCTTTAGTCTGCCGCGTGGGACTTCCTTCTTTAGTCTGCCGCTTGGGACTTACTTACTTCTTTAGTCTGCCGCGTGGGACTTACTTCTTTAGTCTGCCGCATGGGACTTACTTCTTTAGTCTGCCGCATGGGACTTACTTCTTTAGTCTGCCGCATGGGACTTACTTTTTTAGTCTGCCGCATGGGACTTCCTTCTTTAGTCTGCCGCGTGGGACTTCCTTCTTTAGTCTGCCGCGTGGGACTTCCTTCTTTAGTCTGCCGCGTGGGACTTACTTACTTCTTTAGTCTGCCGCATGGGACTTACTTCTTTAGTCTGCCGCATGGGACTTACTTCTTTAGTCTGCCGCATGGGACTTACTTCTTTAGTCTGCCGCATGGGACTTACTTCTTTAGTCTGCCGCATGGGACTTACTTCTTTAGTCTGCCACATGGGACTTCTTTAGTCTGCCACATGGGACTTCTTTAGTCTGCCACATGGGACTTCTTTAGTCTGCCACATGGGACTTCTTTAGTCTGCCACATGGGACTTCTTTAGTCTGCCACATGGGACTTCTTTAGTCTGCCACATGGGAATTTACTCAGTGAGTGGAGAATTTAATCTGTGCTTAGAGATTTTCATGTTTTTGGCGAATTTAGTCTAAGATGGTAGAAGTCTTTCAGTGACGGGAGGATTTAGTTTCTGCCGGGAGGATTTAGTTTCTGCCGGGACGATTTAGTTTCTGCCGGGAGGATTTATTTTCTGCTGGGAGGATTTAGTTTCTGCCGGGAGGATAGGTTAATATTATTTATTATATGTAATACTAATTATATATTATTATACTAATATAATTTTACATAATCATATCATATTAGAGAATAATCAGTGAGAGGAGAATTTATTCTGTGACATGGGAATTTTTTCTGTGACATGGGAATTTACTCAGTGAGTGGAGAATTTAATCTGTGCTTAGAAATTTTCATGTGTTTGGCGAATTTAGTCTAAGATGGTAGAAGTCTTTCAGTGACTGGAGGATTTAGTTTCTGCCGGGAGGATTTAGTTTCTGCCGGGAGGATTTAGTTTCTGCCGGGAGGATTTAGTTTCTGCCGGGAGGATAGGTTAATATTATTTATTATATGTAATACTAATTATATATTGTTATACTAATATAATTATAAATAATTATATCATATTAGAGAGCCGATAATCAGCGAGAGGGGAATTTAGTCTGTGACATGGGAATTTAGTCTGTGACATGGGAATTTAGTCTGCGACATGGGACTTCTTTAGTCTGCCACATGGGACTTCTTTAGTCTGCCACATGGGACTACTTTAGCCTGCCACATGGGACTTCTTTAGTCTGCCACATGGGACTTCTTTAGTCTGCCACATGGGACTTCTTTAGTCTGCCACATGGGACTTCTTTAGTCTGCCACATGGGACTTCTTTAGTCTGCCACATGGGACTTCCTTCTTTAGTCTGCCGCATGGGACTTCCTTCTTTAGTCTGCCGCATGGGACTTCCTTCTTTAGTCTGCCGCATGGACTTCCTTCTTTAGTCTGCCACATGGGACTTCCTTCTTTAGTCTGCCACATGGGACTTCCTTCTTTAGTCTGCCACATGGGACTTCCTTCTTTAGTCTGCCACATGGGACTTCCTTCTTTAGTCTGCCACATGGGACTTCCTTCTTTAGTCTGCCACATGGGACTTCCTTCTTTAGTCTGCCACATGGGACTTCCTTCTTTAGTCTGCCACATGGGACTTCCTTCTTTAGTCTGCCACATGGGACTTCCTTCTTTAGTCTGCCACATGGGACTTCCTTCTTTAGTCTGCCACATGGGACTTCCTTCTTTAGTCTGCCACATGGGACTTTCTTCTTTTGTCTGCCACATGGGACTTCCTTCTTTAGTCTGCCGCATGGGACTTCCTTCTTTAGTCTGCCGCATGGGACTTCCTTCTTTAGTCTGCCGCATGGGACTTACTTCTTTAGTCTGCCGCGTGGGACTTCCTTCTTTAGTCTGCCGCGTGGGACTTCCTTCTTTAGTCTGCCGCGTGGGACTTCCTTCTTTAGTCTGCCGCGTGGGACTTCCTTCTTTAGTCTGCCGCGTGGGACTTCCTTCTTTAGTCTGCCGCGTGGGACTTCCTTCTTTAGTCTGCCGCGTGGGACTTCCTTCTTTAGTCTGCCGCGTGGGACTTCCTTCTTTAGTCTGCCGCGTGGGACTTACTTACTTCTTTAGTCTGCCGCGTGGGACTTACTTACTTCTTTAGTCTGCCGCGTGGGACTTACTTACTTCTTTAGTCTGCCGCGTGGGACTTACTTACTTCTTTAGTCTGCCGCATGGGACTTACTTCTTTAGTCTGCCGCATGGGACTTCCTTCTTTAGTCTGCCGCATGGGACTTACTTCTTTAGTCTGCCGCATGGGACTTCCTTCTTTAGTCTGCCGCGTGGGACTTACTTCTTTAGTCTGCCGCGTGGGACTTCCTTCTTTAGTCTGCCGCGTGGGACTTACTTACTTCTTTAGTCTGCCGCGTGGGACTTACTTACTTCTTTAGTCTGCCGCGTGGGACTTACTTACTTCTTTAGTCTGCCGCGTGGGACTTCCTTCTTTAGTCTGCCGCGTGGGACTTCCTTCTTTAGTCTGCCGCGTGGGACTTCCTTCTTTAGTCTGCCGCGTGGGACTTCCTTCTTTAGTCTGCCGCGTGGGACTTCCTTCTTTAGTCTGCCGCGTGGGACTTCCTTCTTTAGTCTGCCGCGTGGGACTTCCTTCTTTAGTCTGCCGCGTGGGACTTCCTTCTTTAGTCTGCCGCGTGGGACTTCCTTCTTTAGTCTGCCGCGTGGGACTTCCTTCTTTAGTCTGCCGCGTGGGACTTCCTTCTTTAGTCTGCCGCGTGGGACTTCCTTCTTTAGTCTGCCGCGTGGGACTTCCTTCTTTAGTCTGCCGCGTGGGACTTCCTTCTTTAGTCTGCCGCGTGGGACTTCCTTCTTTAGTCTGCCGCGTGGGACTTACTTACTTCTTTAGTCTGCCGCGTGGGACTTACTTACTTCTTTAGTCTGCCGCGTGGGACTTACTTACTTCTTTAGTCTGCCGCGTGGGACTTACTTACTTCTTTAGTCTGCCGCATGGGACTTACTTCTTTAGTCTGCCGCATGGGACTTCCTTCTTTAGTCTGCCGCATGGGACTTCCTTCTTTAGTCTGCCACATGGGACTTCTTTAGTCTGCCACATGGGACTTCTTTAGTCTGCCACATGGGACTTCTTTAGTCTGCCACATGGGACTTCTTTAGTCTGCCACATGGGACTTCTTTAGTCTGCCACATGGGACTTCTTTAGTCTGCCACATGGGACTTCTTTAGTCTGCCACATGGGACTTCTTTAGTCTGCCACATGGGACTTCTTTAGTCTGCCACATGGGACTTCTTTAGTCTGCCACATGGGACTTCTTTAGTCTGCCACATGGGAATTTACTCAGTGAGTGGAGAATTTAATCTGTGCTTAGAGATTTTCATGTGTTTGGCGAATTTAGTCTAAGATGGTAGAAGTCTTTCAGTGACGGGAGGATTTAGTTTCTGCCGGGAGGATTTAGTTTCTGCCGGGACGATTCAGTTTCTGCCGGGAGGATTTAGTTTCTGCTGGGAGGATTTAGTTTCTGCCGGGAGGATAGGCTAATATTATTTATTATATGTGATACTAATTATATATTATTATACTAATATAATTTTACATAATCATATCATATTAGAGAATAATCAGTGAGAGGAGAATTTATTCTGTGACATGGGAATTTTTTCTGTGACATGGGAATTTACTCAGTGAGTGGAGAATTTAATCTGTGCTTAGAGATTTTCATGTGTTTGGCGAATTTAGTCTAAGATGGTAGAAGTCTTTCAGTGACTGGAGGATTTAGTTTCTGCCGGGAGGATTTAGTTTCTGCCGGGAGGATTTAGTTTCTGCCGGGAGGATTTAGTTTCTGCCGGGAGGATAGGTTAATATTATTTATTATATGTAATACTAATTATATATTGTTATACTAATATAATTATAAATAATTATATCATATTTGAGAGCCGATAATCAGCGAGAGGGGAATTTAGTCTGTGACATGGGAATTTAGTCTGTGACATGGGAATTTAGTCTGTGACATGAGAATTTAGTCTGTGACATGGGAATTTAGTCTGTGACATGGGAATTTAGTCTGTGACATGGGAATTTAGTCTGTGACATGGGAATTTAGTCTGTGACATGGGAATTTAGTCTGTGCTTAGAGATTTTCTTGTGTTAGGCGAATTTAGTCTAAGATGGTAGAAGACTTTCAGTGACGGGAGGATTTAGTTTCTGCCGGGAGGATTTAGTTTCTGCCGGGAGGATTTAGTTTCTGCCGGGAGGATTTAGTTTCTGCCGGGAGGATTTAGTTTCTGCCGGGAGGATTTAGTTTCTGCCGGGAGGATTTAGTTTCTGCCGGGTGGATTTAGTTTCTGCCGGGAGGATTTGTTAATATTATTTATTATATGTAATACTAATATATATTATTATACTAATATAATTATACGTAATTATATCATATTAGAGAAGAGATAATCAGTGAGAGGAGAATTTAGTCTGTGAGATTGGAATTTATTCTGTGACATGGGAATATACTCAGTGACATGAGAAATTTCTCAGTGACTGGAGAATTTAATCTGTGCTCAGAAATTTTCATGTGTTTGGCAAATATAGCCTAAGATGGTAGAAGTCTTTCAGTGACTTTAGGATTTAGTTTCTGCCGGGAGGATTTAGTTTCTGCCGGGAGGATTTAGTTTCTGCCGGGAGTTTTTGTTAATATTATTTAGTATATGTAATACTAATTATATATTATTATACTAATATAATTATACATAATTATATCATATTAGAGAATAATCAGCGAGAGGAAAACTTAGTCTGCGACATGGGAACATAGTCTGCGACATGGGAACTTGGAACTTAGTCTGCGACATGGGAACTTAGTCTGCGACATGGGACTTTAGTCTGCGACATGGGACTTTAGTCTGCGACATGGGGCCTTAGTCTGCGACATGGGGCCTTAGTCTGCGACATGGGACTTCTTTAGTCTGCGACATGGGACTTCTTTAGTCTGCGACATGGGACTTCTTTAGTCTGCGACATGGGACTTCTTTAGTCTGCGACATGGGACTTCTTTAGTCTGCGACATGGGACTTCTTTAGTCTGCGACATGGGACTTCTTTAGTCTGCGACATGGGACTTCTTTAGTCTGCGACATGGGACTTCTTTAGTCTGCGACATGGGACTTCTTTAGTCTGCGACATGGGACTTCTTTAGTCTGCGACATGGGACTACTTTAGTCTGCGACATGGGACTACTTTAGTCTGCGACATGGGACTTCTTTAGTCTGCGACATGGGACTTCTTTAGTCTGCGACATGGGACTTCTTTAGTCTGCGACATGGGACTTCTTTAGTCTGCGACATGGGACTTCTTTAGTCTGCCACATGGGACTTCTTTAGTCTGCCACATGGGACTTCTTTAGTCTGCCACATGGGACTTCTTTAGTCTGCCACATGGGACTTCTTTAGTCTGCCACATGGGACTTCTTTAGTCTGCCACATGGGACTTCTTTAGTCTGCCACATGGGACTTCTTTAGTCTGCCACATGGGAATTTACTCAGTGAGTGGAGAATTTAATCTGTGCTTAGAGATTTTCATGTGTTTGGCGAATTTAGTCTAAGATGGTAGAAGTCTTTCAGTGACGGGAGGATTTAGTTTCTGCCGGGAGGATTTAGTTTCTGCCGGGACGATTTAGTTTCTGCCGGGAGGATTTAGTTTCTGCTGGGAGGATTTAGTTTCTGCCGGGAGGATAGGTTAATATTATTTATTATATGTAATACTAATTATATATTATTATACTAATATAATTTTACATAATCATATCATATTAGAGAATAATCAGTGAGAGGAGAATTTATTCTGTGACATGGGAATTTTTTCTGTGACATGGGAATTTACTCAGTGAGTGGAGAATTTAATCTGTGCTTAGAGATTTTCATGTGTTTGGCGAATTTAGTCTAGGATGGTAGAAGTCTTTCAGTGACTGGAGGATTTAGTTTCTGCCGGGAGGATTTAGTTTCTGCCGGGAGGATTTAGTTTCTGCCGGGAGGATAGGTTAATATTATTTATTATATGTAATACTAATTATATATTGTTATACTAATATAATTATAAATAATTATATCATATTAGAGAGCCGATAATCAGCGAGAGTGGAATTTATTCTGTGACATGGGAATTTAGTCTGTGACATGGGAATTTAGTCTGTGACATGGGAATTTAGTCTGTGACATGGGAATTTAGTCTGTGACATGGGAATTTAGTCTGTGACATGGGAATTTAGTCTGTGACATGGGAATTTAGTCTGTGACATGGGAATTTAGTCTGTGACATGGGAATTTAGTCTGTGCTTAGAGATTTTCTTGTGTTAGGCGAATTTAGTCTAAGATGGTAGAAGACTTTCAGTGACGGGAGGATTTAGTTTCTGCCGGGAGGATTTAGTTTCTGCCGGGAGGATTTAGTTTCTGCCGGGAGGATTTAGTTTCTGCCGGGAGGATTTAGTTTCTGCCAAGAGGATTTGTTAATATTATTTATTATATGTAATACTAATATATATTATTATACTAATATAATTATACATAATTATATCATATTAGAGAAGAGATAATCAGTGAGAGGAGAATTTAGTCTGTGAGATTGGAATTTATTCTGTGACATGGGAATTTATTCTGTGACATGGGAATATACTCAGTGACATGAGAAATTTCTCAGTGACTGGAGAATTTAATCTGTGCTCAGAAATTTTCATGTGTTTGGCAAATATAGCCTAAGATGGTGGAAGTCTTTCAGTGACTTTAGGATTTAGTTTCTGCCGGGAGGATTTAGTTTCGGCCGGGAGGATTTAGTTTCTGCCGGGAGTTTTTGTTAATATTATTTAGTATATGTAATACTAATTATATATTATTATACTAATATAATTATACATAATTATATCATATTAGAGAATAATCAGCGAGAGGAAAACTTAGTCTGCGACATGGGAACTTAGTCTGCGACATGGGAACTTGGAACTTAGTCTGCGACATGGGACTTTAGTCTGCGACATGGGACTTTAGTCTGCGACATGGGGCCTTAGTCTGCGACATGGGGCCTTAGTCTGCGACATGGGGCCTTAGTCTGCGACATGGGGCCTTAGTCTGCGACATGGGGCCTTAGTCTGCGACATGGGGCCTTAGTCTGCGACATGGAGCCTTAGTCTGCGACATGGGGCCTTAGTCTGCGGCATGGGGCCTTAGTCTGCGGCATGGGGCCTTAGTCTGCGGCATGGGGCCTTAGTCTGCGGCATGGGACTTACTTCTTTAGTCTGCGACATGGGACTTACTTCTTTAGTCTGCGACATGGGACTTACTTCTTTAGTCTGCCACATGGGACTTACTTCTTTAGTCTGCCACATGGGACTTACTTCTTTAGTCTGCCACATGGGACTTACTTCTTTAGTCTGCCACATGGGACTTACTTCTTTAGTCTGCCACATGGGACTTCTTTAGTCTGCCACATGGGACTTCTTTAGTCTGCCACATGGGACTTCTTTAGTCTGCCACATGGGACTTCTTTAGTCTGCCACATGGGACTTCTTTAGTCTGCCACATGGGACTTCTTTAGTCTGCCACATGGGACTTCTTTAGTCTGCCACATGGGACTTCTTTAGTCTGCCACATGGGACTTCTTTAGTCTGCCACATGGGACTTCTTTAGTCTGCCTCATGGGACTTCTTTAGTCTGCCACATGGGACTTACTTCTTTAGTCTGCCACATGGGACTTACTTCTTTAGTCTGCCACATGGGACTTACTTCTTTAGTCTGCCACATGGGACTTACTTCTTTAGTCTGCCACATGGGACTTCTTTAGTCTGCCACATGGGACTTCTTTAGTCTGCCACATGGGACTTCTTTAGTCTGCCACATGGGACTTCTTTAGTCTGCCACATGGGACTTCTTTAGTCTGCCACATGGGACTTCTTTAGTCTGCCACATGGGACTTCTTTAGTCTGCCACATGGGACTTCTTTAGTCTGCCACATGGGACTTCTTTAGTCTGCCACATGGGACTTCTTTAGTCTGCCACATGGGACTTCTTTAGTCTGCCACATGGGACTTCTTTAGTCTGCGACATGGGACTTCTTTAGTCTGCGACATGGGACTTCTTTAGTCTGCGACATGGGACTTCTTTAGTCTGCGACATGGGAATTTACTCAGTGAGTGGAGAATTTAATCTGTGCTTAGAGATTTTCATGTGTTTGGCGAATTTAGTCTAAGATGGTAGAAGTCTTTCAGTGACGGGAGGATTTAGTTTCTGCCGGGAGGATTTAGTTTCTGCCGGGACGATTTAGTTTCTGCCGGGAGGATTTAGTTTCTGCTGGGAGGATTTAGTTTCTGCCGGGAGGATAGGTTAATATTATTTATTATATGTAATACTAATTATATATTATTATACTAATATAATTTTACATAATCATATCATATTAGAGAATAATCAGTGAGAGGAGAATTTTTTCTGTGACATGGGAATTTACTCAATGAGTGGAGAATTTAATCTGTGCTTAGAGATTTTCATGTGTTTGGCGAATTTAGTCTAAGATGGTAGAAGTCTTTCAGTGACTGGAGGATTTAGTTTCTGCCGGGAGGATTTAGTTTCTGCCGGGAGGATTTAGTTTCTGCCGGGAGGATAGGTTAATATTATTTATTATATGTAATACTAATTATATATTGTTATACTAATATAATTATAAATAATTATATCATATTAGAGAGCCGATAATCAGCGAGAGTGGAATTTATTCTGTGACATGGGAATTTAGTCTGTGACATGGGAATTTAGTCTGTGACATGGGAATTTAGTCTGTGACATGGGAATTTAGTCTGTGACATGGGAATTTAGTCTGTGACATGGGAATTTAGTCTGTGACATGGGAATTTAGTCTGTGACATGGGAATTTAGTCTGTGCTTAGAGATTTTCTTGTGTTAGGCGAATTTAGTCTAAGATGGTAGAAGACTTTCAGTGACGGGAGGATTTAGTTTCTGCCGGGAGGATTTAGTTTCTGCCGGGAGGATTTAGTTTCTGCCGGGAGGATTTAGTTTCTGCCGGGAGGATTTAGTTTCTGCCGGGAGGATTTAGTTTCTGCCGGGAGGATTTGTTAATATTATTTATTATATGTAATACTAATATATATTATTATACTAATATAATTATACATAATTATATCATATTAGAGAAGAGATAATCAGTGAGAGGAGAATTTAGTCTGTGAGATTGGAATTTATTCTGTGACATGGGAATTTATTCTGTGACATGGGAATATACTCAGTGACATGAGAAATTTCTCAGTGACTGGAGAATTTAATCTGTGCTCAGAAATTTTCATGTGTTTGGCAAATATAGCCTAAGATGGTAGAAGTCTTTCAGTGACTTTAGGATTTAGTTTCTGCCGGGAGGATTTAGTTTCGGCCGGGAGGATTTAGTTTCTGCCGGGAGTTTTTGTTAATATTATTTAGTATATGTAATACTAATTATATATTATTATACTAATATAATTATACATAATTATATCATATTAGAGAATAATCAGCGAGAGGAAAACTTAGTCTGCGACATGGGAACTTAGTCTGCGACATGGGAACTTGGAACTTAGTCTGCGACATGGGAACTTAGTCTGCGACATGGGACTTTAGTCTGCGACATGGGACTTTAGTCTGCGACATGGGACTTTAGTCTGCGACATGGGACTTTAGTCTGCGACATGGGGCCTTAGTCTGCGAGATGGGGCCTTAGTCTGCGACATGGGGCCTTAGTCTGCGACATGGGGCCTTAGTCTGCGACATGGGGCCTTAGTCTGCGACATGGGGCCTTAGTCTGCGACATGGGGCCTTAGTCTGCGACATGGGGCCTTAGTCTGCGACATGGGGCCTTAGTCTGCGACATGGGGCCTTAGTCTGCGACATGGGGCCTTAGTCTGCGACATGGGGCCTTAGTCTGCGACATGGGGCCTTAGTCTGCGACATGGGGCCTTAGTCTGCGACATGGGGCCTTAGTCTGCGACATGGGACTTACTTCTTTAGTCTGCGACATGGGACTTACTTCTTTAGTCTGCGACATGGGACTTACTTCTTTAGTCTGCGACACGGGACTTACTTCTTTAGTCTGCGACACGGGACTTACTTCTTTAGTCTGCCACATGGGACTTCTTTAGTCTGCCACATGGGACTTCTTTAGTCTGCCACATGGGACTTCTTTAGTCTGCCACATGGGACTTCTTTAGTCTGCCACATGGGACTTCTTTAGTCTGCCACATGGGACTTCTTTAGTCTGCCACATGGGACTTCTTTAGTCTGCCACATGGGACTTCTTTAGTCTGCCACATGGGACTTCTTTAGTCTGCCACATGGGACTTCTTTAGTCTGCCACATGGGACTTCTTTAGTCTGCCACATGGGACTTCTTTAGTCTGTGCTTAGAGATTTTCTTGTGTTAGGCGAATTTAGTCTAAGATTGTAGAAGACTTTCAGTGACGGGAGGATTTAGCTTCTGCCGGGAGGATTTAGCTTCTGCCGGGAGGATTTAGCTTCTGCCGGGAGGATTTAGCTTCTGCCGGGAGGATTTAGCTTCTGCCGGGAGGATTTAGCTTCTGCCGGGAGGATTTAGCTTCTGCCGGGAGGATTTAGCTTCTGCCGGGAGGATTTAGTTTCTGCCGGGAGGATTTGTTAATATTATTTATTATATGTAATACTAATATATATTATTATACTAATATAATTATACATAATTATATCATATTAGAGAAGAGATAATCAGTGAGAGGAGAATTTAGTCTGTGAGATTGGAATTTATTCTGTGACATGGGAATTTATTCTGTGACATGGGAACATACTCAGTGACATTAGAAATTTCTCAGTGACTGGAGAATTTAACCTGTGCTCAGAAATTTTCATGTGTTTGGCAAATATAGCCTAAGATGGTAGGAGTCTTTCAGTGACTTTAGGATTTAGTTTCTGCCGGGAGGATTTAGTTTCTGCCGGGAGGATTTAGTTTCTGCCAGGAGTTTTTGTTAATATTATTTAGTATATGTAATACTAATTATATATTATTATACTAATATAATTATACATAATTATATCATATTAGAGAATAATCAGCGAGAGGAAAACTTAGTCTGCGATATGGGAACTTAGTCTGCCACATGGGACTTTAGTCTGCCACATGGGACTTTAGTCTGCCACATGGGACTTTAGTCTGCCACATGGGACTTACTTCTTTAGTCTGCCACATGGGACTTACTTCTTTAGTCTGCCACATGGGACTTACTTCTTTAGTCTGCCACATGGGACTTCTTTAGTCTGCGACATGGGACTTCTTTAGTCTGCGACATGGGACTTCTTTAGTCTGCCACATGGGACTTCTTTAGTCTGCCACATGGGACTTCTTTAGTCTGCCACATGGGACTTCTTTAGTCTGCCACATGGGACTTCTTTAGTCTGCCACATGGGACTTCTTTAGTCTGCCACATGGGACTTCTTTAGTCTGCCACATGGGACTTCTTTAGTCTGCCACATGGGACTTCTTTAGTCTGCCACATGGGACTTCTTTAGTCTGCCACATGGGACTTCTTTAGTCTGCCACATGGGACTTCTTTAGTCTGCCACATGGGACTTCTTTAGTCTGCCACATGGGACTTACTTCTTTAGTCTGCCACATGGGACTTACTTCTTTAGTCTGCCACATGGGACTTACTTCTTTAGTCTGCCACATGGGACTTACTTCTTTAGTCTGCCACATGGGACTTACTTCTTTAGTCTGCCACATGGGACTTACTTCTTTAGTCTGCGACATGGGACTTACTTCTTTAGTCTGCCACATGGGACTTACTTCTTTAGTCTGCCACATGGGACTTACTTCTTTAGTCTGCCACATGGGACTTACTTCTTTAGTCTGCCACATGGGACTTACTTCTTTAGTCTGCGACATGGGACTTACTTCTTTAGTCTGCGACATGGGACTTACTTCTTTAGTCTGCGACATGGGACTTACTTCTTTAGTCTGCGACATGGGACTTACTTCTTTAGTCTGCGACATGGGACTTACTTCTTTAGTCTGCGACATGGGACTTACTTCTTTAGTCTGCGACATGGGACTTACTTCTTTAGTCTGCGACATGGGACTTACTTCTTTAGTCTGCGACATGGGACTTACTTCTTTAGTCTGCGACATGGGACTTACTTCTTTAGTCTGCGACATGGGACTTTACTCAGTGAGTGGAGAATTTAATTTGTGCTTAGAGATTTTCATGTGTTTGGCGAATTTAGTCTAAGATGGTAGAAGTCTTTCAGTGCCGGGAGGATTTAGTTTCTGCCGGGAGGATTTAGTTTCTGCCGGGAGGATTTAGTTTCTGCCGGGAGGATTTAGTTTCTGCCGGGAGGATAGGTTAATATTATTTATTATATGTAATACTAATTATATATTGTTATACTAATATAATTATAAATAATTATATCATATTAGAGAGCCGATAATCAGCGAGAGGGGAATTTAGTCTGTGACATGGGAATTTAGTCTGTGACATGGGAATTTAGTCTGTGACATGGGAATTTAGTCTGTGACATGGGAATTTAGTCTGTGACATGGGAATTTAGTCTGTGCTTAGAGATTTTCTTGTGTTAGGCGAATTTAGTCTAAGATGGTAGAAGACTTTCAGTGCCGGGAGGATTTAGTTTCTGCCGGGAGGATTTAGTTTCTGCCGGGAGGATTTATTTTCTGCCGGGAGGATTTAGTTTCTGCCGGGAGGATTTGTTAATATTATTTATTATATGTAATACTAATATATATTATTATACTAATATAATTATACATAATTATATCATATTAGAGAAGAGATAATCAGTGAGAGGAGAATTTAGTCTGTGAGATTGGAATTTATTCTGTGACATGGGAATTTAGTCTGTGACATGGGAATATACTCAGTGACATGAGAAATTTCTCAGTGACTGGAGAATTTAATCTGTGCTCAGAAATTTTCATGTGTTTGGCAAATATAGCCTAAGATGGTAGAAGTCTTTCAGTGACTTTAGGATTTAGTTTCTGCCGGGAGGATTTAGTTTCTGCCGGGAGGATTTAGTTTCTGCCAGGAGTTTTTGTTAATATTATTTAGTATATGTAATACTAATTATATATTATTATACTAATATAATTATACATAATTATGTCATATTAGAGAATAATCAGCGAGAGGAAAACTTAGTCTGCGACATGGGAACTTAGTCTGCGACATGGGAACTTGGAACTTAGTCTGCGACATGGGAACTTAGTCTGCGACATGGGAACTTGGAACTTAGTCTGCGACTGGGAACTTAGTCTGCAACATGGGAACTTGGAACTTAGTCTGCGACATGGGAACTTAGTCTGCGACATGGGAACTTAGTCTGCGACATGGGAACTTAGTCTGCGACATGGGAACTTAGTCTGCGACATGGGAACTTAGTCTGCGACATGGGAACTTAGTCTGCGACATGGGAACTTAGTCTGCGACATGGGAACTTAGTCTGCGACATGGGAACTTAGTCTGCGACATGGGAACTTGGAACTTAGTCTGCGACATGGGAACTTAGTCTGCGACATGGGAACTTAGTCTGCCACATGGGAACTTAGTCTGCGACATGGGAACTTAGTCTGCGACATGGGAACTTAGTCTGCGACATGGGAACTTAGTCTGCGACATGGGAACTTAGTCTGCGACATGGGAACTTAGTCTGCGACATGGGAACTTAGTCTGCGACATGGGAACTTAGTCTGCGACATGGGAACTTAGTCTGCGAGGGGAGAATTTAATCTGTGCTTAGAGATTTTCATGTGTTTGGCGAATTTAGTCTAAGATGGTAGAAGTCTTTCAGTGACTGGAGGATTTAGTTTCTGCCGGGAGGATTTAGTATCTGCCGGGAGGATTTAGTTTCTGCCGGGAGGATTTAGTTTCTGCCGGGAGGATTTAGTTTCTGCCGGGAGGATTTAGTTTCTGCCGGGAGGATTTAGTTTCTGCCGGGAGGATTTAGTTTCTGCCGGGAGGATTTAGTTTCTGCCGGGAGGATTTAGTTTCTGCCGGGAGGATAGGTTAATATTATTTATTATATGTAATACTAATTATATATTGTTATACTAATATAATTATAAATAATTACATCATATTAGAGAGCCGATAATCAGCGAGAGGGGAATTTAGTCTGTGACATGGGAATTTAGTCTGTGACATGAGAATTTAGTCTGTGACATGGGAATTTAGTCTGTGACATGGGAATTTAGTCTGTGACATGGGAATTTAGTCTGTGACATGGGAATTTAGTCTGTGACATGGGAATTTAGTCTGTGCTTAGAGATTTTCTTGTGTTAGGCGAATTTAGTCTAAGATGGTAGAAGACTTTCTGTGACGGGAGGATTTAGTTTCTGCCGGGAGGATTTAGTTTCTGCCGGGAGGATTTAGTTTCTGCCGGGAGGATTTAGTTTCTGCCGGGAGGATTTAGTTTCTGCCGGGAGGATTTAGTTTCTGCCGGGAGGATTTGTTAATATTATTTAGTATATGTAATACTAATTATATATTATTATACTAATATAATTATACATAATTATATCATATTAGAGAATAATCAGCGAGAGGAAAACTTAGTCTGCGACATGGGAACTTAGTCTGCGACATGGGAACTTGGAACTTAGTCTGCGACATGGGAACTTAGTCTGCGACATGGGAACTTAGTCTGCGACATGGGAACTTAGTCTGCGACATGGGACTTTAGTCTGCGACATTGGACTTTAGTCTGCGACATGGGACTTTAGTCTGCGACATGGGACTTTAGTCTGCGACATGGGACTTTAGTCTGCGACATGGGACTTTAGTCTGCGACATGGGACTTTAGTCTGCGACATGGGACTTTAGTCTGCGACATGGGGCCTTAGTCTGCGACATGGGGCCTTAGTCTGCGACATGGGGCCTTAGTCTGCGACATGGGGCCTTAGTCTGCGACATGGGGCCTTAGTCTGCGACATGGGGCCTTAGTCTGCGACATGGGGCCTTAGTCTGCGACATGGGGCCTTAGTCTGCGACATGGGGCCTTAGTCTGCGACATGGGGCCTTAGTCTGCGACATGGGGCCTTAGTCTGCGACATGGGGCCTTAGTCTGCGACATGGGACTTCTTTAGTCTGCGACATGGGACTTCTTTAGTCTGCGACATGGGACTTCTTTAGTCTGCGACATGGGAACTTAGTCTGCGACATGGGAACTTAGTCTGCGACATGGGAACTTAGT
This sequence comes from Myiopsitta monachus, assembly GCA_017639245.1. NCBI lineage: Eukaryota > Metazoa > Chordata > Aves > Psittaciformes > Psittacidae > Myiopsitta > Myiopsitta monachus. Next base: position 335,951 of record JAESHU010000167.1, on the reverse strand, counting down.
CTGCGACATGGGAACTTAGTCTGCGACATGGGAACTTAGTCTGCGACATGGGAACTTAGTCTGCGACATGGGAACTTAGTCTGCTAGGGGAGAATTTAATCTGTGCTTAGAGATTTTCATGTGTTTGGCGAATTTAGTCTAAGATGGTAGAAGTCTTTCAGTGACTGGAGGATTTAGTTTCTGCCGGGAGGATTTAGTTTCTGCCGGGAGGATTTAGTTTCTGCCGGGAGGATTTAGTTTCTGCCGGGAGGATTTAGTTTCTGCCGGGAGGATTTAGTTTCTGCCGGGAGGATTTAGTTTCCGCCGGGAGGATAGGTTAATATTATTTATTATATGTAATACTAATTATGTATTGTTATACTAATATAATTATAAATAATTATATCATATTAGAAAGCCGATAATCAGTGAGAGGGGAATTTAGTCTGTGACATGGGAATTTAGTCTGTGACATGGGAATTTAATCTGCGACATGGGACTTCTTTAGTCTGCGACATGGGACTTCTTTAGTCTGCGACATGGGACTTCTTTAGTCTGCGACATGGGACTTCTTTAGACTGCGACATGGGACTTCTTTAGTCTGCGACATGGGACTTCTTTAGTCTGCGACATGGGACTTCTTAGTCTGCGACATGGGACTTCTTTAGTCTGCGACATGGGACTTCTTAGTCTGCGACATGGGACTTCTTTAGTCTGCGACATGGGACTTCTTTAGTCTGCGACATGGGACTTCTTAGTCTGCGACATGGGACTTCTTAGTCTGCGACATGGGACTTCTTTATTCTGCGACATGGGACTTCTTTATTCTGCGACATGGGACTTCTTTAGTCTGCGACATGGGACTTCTTTAGTCTGCGACATGGGACTTCTTTAGTCTGCGACATGGGACTTCTTTAGTCTGCGACATTGGACTTCTTTAGTCTGCGACATGGGACTTCTTTAGTCTGCGACATGGGACTTCTTTAGTCTGCGACATGGGACTTCTTTAGTCTGCGACATGGGACTTCTTTAGTCTGCGACATGGGACTTCTTTAGTCTGCGACATGGGACTTCTTTAGTCTGCGACATGGGACTTCTCTAGTCTGCGACATGGGACTTCTCTAGTCTGCGACATGGGACTTCTCTAGTCTGCGACATGGGACTTCTCTAGTCTGCGACATGGGACTTCTCTAGTCTGCGACATGGGACTTCTCTAGTCTGCGACATGGGACTTCTCTAGTCTGCGACATGGGACTTCTCTAGTCTGCGACATGGGACTTCTCTAGTCTGCGACATGGGACTTCTCTAGTCTGCGACATGGGACTTCTCTAGTCTGCGACATGGGACTTCTTTAGTCTGCGACATGGGACTTCTTTAGTCTGCGACATGGGACTTCTTAGTCTGCGACATGGGACTTCTTAGTCTGCGACATGGGACTTCTTTAGTCTGCGACATGGGACTTCTTAGTCTGCGACATGGGACTTCTTAGTCTGCGACATGGGACTTCTTAGTCTGCGACATGGGACTTCTTTAGTCTGCGACATGGGACTTCTTTAGTCTGCGACATGGGACTTCTTTAGTCTGCGACATGGGACTTCTTTAGTCTGCGACATGGGACTTCTTTAGTCTGCGACATGGGACTTCTTTAGTCTGTGTCATGGGACTTCTTTAGTCTGTGTCATGGGACTTCTTTAGTCTGTGTCATGGGACTTCTTTAGTCTGTGTCATGGGACTTCTTTAGTCTGTGTCATGGGACTTCTTTAGTCTGTGTCATGGGACTTCTTTAGTCTGCGTCATGGGACTTTAGTCTGCGACATGGGACTTTAGTCTGCGACATGGGACTTTAGTCTGCGACATGGGACTTTACTCAGTGAGTGGAGAATTTAATCTGTGCTTAGAGATTTTCATGTATTTGGCGAATTTAGTCTAAGATTTTAAAAGTCTTTCAGTGACTTTAGGATTTAGTTTCTGCCGGGAGGATTTAGTTTCTGCCGGGAGGATTTAGTTTCTGGCGGGAGTTTTTGTTAATATTATTTAGTATATGTAATACTAATTATATATTATTATACTAAAATAATTATACATAATTATATCATATTAGAGAATAATCAGCGAGAGGAAAACTTAGTCTGCGACACGGGAACTTAGTCTGCGACACGGGAACTTAGTCTGCGACACGGGAACTTAGTCTGCGACACGGGAACTTAGTCTGCGACACGGGAACTTAGTCTGCGACACGGGAACTTAGTCTGCGACACGGGAACTTAGTCTGCGACACGGGAACTTAGTCTGCGACACGGGAACTTAGTCTGCGACACGGGAACTTAGTCTGCAACACGGGAACTTAGTCTGCGACACGGGAACTTAGTCTGCGACATGGGAACTTAGTTTGTGACATGGGAACTTAGTCTGCGACATGGGAACTTAGTCTGTGAGGGGAGAATTTAATCTGTGCTTAGAGATTTTCATGTGTTTGGCGAATTTAGTCTAAGATGGTACAAGTCTTTCAGTGACTGGAGGATTTAGTTTCTGCCGGGAGGATTTAGTTTCTGCCGGGAGGATTTAGTTTCTGCCGGGAGGATTTAGTTTCTGCCGGGAGGATTTAGTTTCTGCCGGGAGGATTTAGTTTCTGCCGGGAGGATATAGTTTCTGCCGGGAGGATTTAGTTTCTGCCGGGAGGATTTAGTTTCTGCCGGGAGGATTTAGTTTCTGCCGGGAGGATTTAGTTTCTGCCGGGAGGATAGGTTAATATTATTTATTATATGTAATACTAATTATATATTGTTATACTAATATAATTATAATTAATTATATCATATTAGAGAGCCGATAATCAGTGAGAGGGGAATTTAGTCTGTGACATGGGAATTTAGTCTGTGACATGGGAATTTAGTCTGCGACATGGGACTTCTTTAGTCTGCGACATGGGACTTCTTTAGTCTGCGACATGGGACTTCTTTAGTCTGCGACATGGGACTTCTTTAGTCTGCGACATGGGACTTCTTAGTCTGCGACATGGGACTTCTTTAGTCTGCGACATGGGACTTCTTAGTCTGCGACATGGGACTTCTTAGTCTGCGACATGGGACTTCTTTAGTCTGCGACATGGGACTTCTTTAGTCTGCGACATGGGACTTCTTTAGTCTGCGACATGGGACTTCTTTAGTCTGCGACATGGGACTTCTTTAGTCTGCGACATGGGACTTCTTTAGTCTGCGACATGGGACTTCTTTAGTCTGCGACATGGGACTTCTTTAGTCTGCGACATGGGACTTCTTTAGTCTGCGACATGGGACTTCTTTAGTCTGCGACATGGGACTTCTTTAGTCTGCGACATGGGACTTCTTTAGTCTGCGACATGGGACTTCTTTAGTCTGCGACATGGGACTTCTTTAGTCTGCGACATGGGACTTCTTTAGTCTGCGACATGGGACTTTACTCAGTGAGTGGAGAATTTAATCTGTGCTTAGAGATTTTCATGTGTTTGGCGAATTTAGTCTAAGATTTTAGAAGTCTTTCAGTGACTTTAGGATTTAGTTTCTGCCGGGAGGATTTAGTTTCTGCCGGGAGGATTTAGTTTCTGCCGGGAGGATAGGTTAATATTATTTATTATATGTAATACTAATTATATATTGTTATACTAATATAATTATAAATAATTATATCATATTAGAGAGCCGATAATCAGTGAGAGGGGAATTTAGTCTGTGACATGGGAATTTAGTCTGTGACATGGGAATTTAGTCTGCGACATGGGACTTCTTTAGTCTGCGACATGGGACTTCTTTAGTCTGCGACATGGGACTTCTTTAGTCTGCGACATGGGACTTCTTTAGTCTGCGACATGGGACTTCTTTAGTCTGCGACATGGGACTTCTTTAGTCTGCGACATGGGACTTCTTTAGTCTGCGACATGGGACTTCTTTAGTCTGCGACATGGGACTTCTTTAGTCTGCGACATGGGACTTCTTTAGTCTGCGACATGGGACTTCTTTAGTCTGCGACACGGGAACTTAGTCTGCGACACGGGAACTTAGTCTGCGACACGGGAACTTAGTCTGCGACACGGGACTTTAGTCTGCGACACGGGACTTTACTCAGTTAGTGGAGAATTTAATCTGTGCTTAGAGATTTTCATGTGTTTGGCGAATTTAGTCTAAGATGGTAGAAGTCTTTCAGTGACGGGAGGATTTAGTTTCTGCCGGGAGGATTTAGTTTCTGCCGGGAGGATTTAGTTTCTGCCGGGAGGATTTAGTTTCTGCCGGGACGATTTAGTTTCTGCCGGGAGGATTTAGTTTCTGCCGGGAGGATTTAGTTTCTGCCGGGAGGATTTAGTTTCTGCCGGGAGGATTTAGTTTCTGCCGGGAGGATAGGTTAATATTATTTATTATATGTAATACTAATTATATATTGTTATACTAATATAATTATAATTAATTATATCATATTAGAGAGCCGATAATCAGTGAGAGGGGAATTTAGTCTGTGACATGGGAATTTAGTCTGTGACATGGGAATTTAGTCTGCGACATGGGACTTCTTTAGTCTGCGACATGGGACTTCTTTAGTCTGCGACATGGGACTTCTTTAGTCTGCGACATGGGACTTCTTTAGTCTGCGACATGGGACTTCTTAGTCTGCGACATGGGACTTCTTTAGTCTGCGACATGGGACTTCTTTAGTCTGCGACATGGGACTTCTTTAGTCTGCGACATGGGACTTCTTTAGTCTGCGACATGGGACTTCTTTAGTCTGCGACATGGGACTTCTTTAGTCTGCGACATGGGACTTCTTTAGTCTGCGACATGGGACTTCTTTAGTCTGCGACATGGGACTTCTTTAGTCTGCGACATGGGACTTCTTTAGTCTGCGACATGGGACTTCTTTAGTCTGCGACATGGGACTTCTTTAGTCTGCGACATGGGACTTCTTTAGTCTGCGACATGGGACTTCTTTAGTCTGCGACATGGGACTTCTTTAGTCTGCGACATGGGACTTCTTTAGTCTGCGACATGGGACTTCTTTAGTCTGCGACATGGGACTTCTTTAGTCTGCGACATGGGACTTTACTCAGTGAGTGGAGAATTTAATCTGTGCTTAGAGATTTTCATGTGTTTGGCGAATTTAGTCTAAGATTTTAGAAGTCTTTCAGTGACTTTAGGATTTAGTTTCTGCCGGGAGGATTTAGTTTCTGCCGGGAGGATTTAGTTTCTGCCGGGAGGATAGGTTAATATTATTTATTATATGTAATACTAATTATATATTGTTATACTAATATAATTATAAATAATTATATCATATTAGAGAGCCGATAATCAGTGAGAGGGGAATTTAGTCTGTGACATGGGAATTTAGTCTGTGACATGGGAATTTAGTCTGCGACATGGGACTTCTTTAGTCTTCGACATGGGACTTCTTTAGTCTGCGACATGGGACTTCTTTAGTCTGCGACATGGGACTTCTTTAGTCTGCGACATGGGACTTCTTTCGTCTGCGACATGGGACCTCTTTAGTCTGCGACATGGGACTTCTTTAGTCTGCGACATGGGACTTCTTTAGTCTGCGACATGGGACTTCTTTAGTCTGCGACATGGGACTTCTTTAGTCTGCGACATGGGACTTCTTTAGTCTGCGACATGGGACTTCTTTAGTCTGCGACATGGGACTTCTTTAGTCTGCGACATGGGACTTCTTTAGTCTGCGACATGGGACTTCTTCAGTCTGCGACATGGGACTTTATTCAGTGAGTGGAGAATTTAATCTGTGCTTAGAGATTTTCATGTGTTTGGCGAATTTAGTCTAAGATGGTAGAAGTCTTTCAGTGACGGGAGGATTTAGTTTCTGCCGGGAGGATTTAGTTTCTGCCGGGAGGATTTAGTTTCTGCCGGGAGGATTTAGTTTCTGCCGGGACGATTTAGTTTCTGCCGGGAGGATTTAGTTTCTGCCGGGAGGATTTAGTTTCTGCCGGGAGGATTTAGTTTCTGCCGGGAGGATAGGTTAATATTATTTATTATATGTAATACTAATTATATATTGTTATACTAATATAATTATAATTAATTATATCATATTAGAGAGCCGATAATCAGTGAGAGGGGAATTTAGTCTGTGACATGGGAATTTAGTCTGTGACATGGGAATTTAGTCTGCGACATGGGACTTCTTTAGTCTGCGACATGGGACTTCTTTAGTCTGCGACATGGGACTTCTTTAGTCTGCGACATGGGACTTCTTTAGTCTGCGACATGGGACTTCTTAGTCTGCGACATGGGACTTCTTTAGTCTGCGACATGGGACTTCTTAGTCTGCGACATGGGACTTCTTAGTCTGCGACATGGGACTTCTTTAGTCTGCGACATGGGACTTCTTTAGTCTGCGACATGGGACTTCTTTAGTCTGCGACATGGGACTTCTTTAGTCTGCGACATGGGACTTCTTTAGTCTGCGACATGGGACTTCTTTAGTCTGCCACATGGGACTTCTTTAGTCTGCCACATGGGACTTCTTTAGTCTGCCACATGGGACTTCTTTAGTCTGCGACATGGGACTTCTTTAGTCTGCGACATGGGACTTCTTTAGTCTGCGACATGGGACTTCTTTAGTCTGCGACATGGGACTTCTTTAGTCTGCGACATGGGACTTCTTTAGTCTGCGACATGGGACTTCTTTAGTCTGCGACATGGGACTTCTTTAGTCTGCGACATGGGACTTCTTTAGTCTGCGACATGGGACTTCTTTAGTCTGCGACATGGGACTTCTTTAGTCTGCGACATGGGACTTCTTTAGTCTGCGACATGGGACTTCTTTAGTCTGCGACATGGGACTTCTTTAGTCTGCGACATGGGACTTTACTCAGTGAGTGGAGAATTTAATCTGTGCTTAGAGATTTTCATGTGTTTGGCGAATTTAGTCTAAGATTTTAGAAGTCTTTCAGTGACTTTAGGATTTAGTTTCTGCCGGGAGGATTTAGTTTCTGCCGGGAGGATTTAGTTTCTGCCGGGAGGATAGGTTAATATTATTTATTATATGTAATACTAATTATATATTGTTATACTAATATAATTATAAATAATTATATCATATTAGAGAGCCGATAATCAGTGAGAGGGGAATTTAGTCTGTGACATGGGAATTTAGTCTGTGACATGGGAATTTAGTCTGCGACATGGGACTTCTTTAGTCTGCGACATGGGACTTCTTTAGTCTGCGACATGGGACTTCTTTAGTCTGCAACATGGGACTTCTTTAGTCTGCGACATGGGACTTCTTTAGTCTGCGACATGGGACTTCTTTAGTCTGCCACATGGGACTTCTTTAGTCTGCGACATGGGACTTCTTTAGTCTGCGACATGGGACTTCTTCAGTCTGCGACATGGGACTTTATTCAGTGAGTGGAGAATTTAATCTGTGCTTAGAGATTTTCATGTGTTTGGCGAATTTAGTCTAAGATGGTAGAAGTCTTTCAGTGACGGGAGGATTTAGTTTCTGCCGGGAGGATTTAGTTTCTGCCGGGAGGATTTAGTTTCTGCCGGGAGGATTTAGTTTCTGCCGGGACGATTTAGTTTCTGCCGGGAGGATTTAGTTTCTGCTGGGAGGATTTAGTTTCTGCCGGGAGGATAGGTTAATATTATTTATTATATGTAATACTAATTATATATTATTATACTAATATAATTATACATAATCATATCATATTAGAGAATAATCAGTGAGAGGAGAATTTATTCTGTGACATGGGAATTTTTTCTGTGACATGGGAATTTACTCAGTGAGTGGAGAATTTAATCTGTGCTTAGAGATTTTCATGTGTTTGGCGAATTTAGTCTAAGATGGTAGAAGTCTTTCAGTGACTGGAGGATTTAGTTTCTGCCGGGAGGATTTAGTTTCTGCCGGGAGGATTTAGTTTCTGCCGGGAGGATTTAGTTTCTGCCGGTAGGATAGGTTAATATTATTCATTATATGTAATACTAATTATATATTGTTATACTAATATAATTATAAATAATTATATCATATTAGAGAGCCGATAATCAGCGAGAGGGGAATTTAGTCTGTGACATGGGAATTTAGTCTGTGACATGGGAATTTAGTCTGTGACATGGGAATTTAGTCTGTGACATGGGAATTTAGTCTGTGACATGGGAATTTAGTCTGTGACATGGGAATTTAGTCTGTGACATGGGAATTTAGTCTGTGCTTAGAGATTTTCTTGTGTTAGGCGAATTTAGTCTAAGATGGTAGAAGACTTTCAGTGACGGGAAAATTTAGTTTCTGCCGGGAGGATTTAGTTTCTGCCGGGAGGATTTAGTTTCTGCCGGGAGGATTTAGTTTCTGCCGGGAGGATTTAGTTTCTGCCGGGAGGCTTTAGTTTCTGCCGGGAGTTTTTGTTAATATTATTTAGTATATGTAATACTAATTATATATTATTATACTAATATAATTATACATAATTATATCATATTAGAGAATAATCAGCGAGAGGAGAATTTAGTCTGCGACATGGGACTTCCTTAGTCTGCGACATGGGACTTCTTTAGTCTGCGACATGGGACTTCTTTAGTCTGCGACATGGGACTTCTTTAGTCTGCGACATGGGACTTCTTTAGTCTGCGACATGGGACTTCTTTAGTCTGCGACATGGGACTTCTTTAGTCTGCGACATGGGACTTCTTTAGTCTGCGACATGGGACTTCTTCAGTCTGCGACATGGGAATTTACTCAGTGAGTGGAGAATTTAATCTGTGCTTAGAGATTTTCATGTGTTTGGCGAATTTAGTCTAAGATGGTACAAGTCTTTCAGTGACGGGAGGATTTAGTTTCTGCCGGGAGGATTTAGTTTCTGCCGGGAGGATTTAGTTTCTGCCGGGAGGATTTAGTTTCTGCCGCGACAATTTAGTTTCTGCCGGGAGGATTTAGTTTCTGCTGGGAGGATTTAGTTTCTGCCGGGAGGATAGGTTAATATTATTTATTATATGTAATACTAATTATATATAATTATACTAATATAATTATACATAATCATATCATATTAGAGAATAATCAGTGAGAGGAGAATTTATTCTGTGACATGGGAATTTTTTCTGTGACATGGGAATTTACTCAGTGAGTGGAGAATTTAATCTGTGCTTAGAGATTTTCATGTGTTTGGCGAATTTAGTCTAAGATGGTAGAAGTCTTTCAGTGACTGGAGGATTTAGTTTCTGCTGGGAGGATTTAGTTTCTGCCGGGAGGATTTAGTTTCTGCCGGGAGGATTTAGTTTCTGCCGGTAGGATAGGTTAATATTATTCATTATATGTAATACTAATTATATATTGTTATACTAATATAATTATAAATAATTATATCATATTAGAGAGCCGATAATCAGCGAGAGGGGAATTTAGTCTGTGACATGGGAATTTAGTCTGTGACATGGGAATTTAGTCTGTGACATGGGAATTTAGTCTGTGACATGGGTATTTAGTCTGTGACATGGGAATTTAGTCTGTGACATGGGAATTTAGTCTGTGACATGGGAATTTAGTCTGTGCTTAGAGATTTTCTTGTGTTAGGCGAATTTAGTCTAAGATGGTAGAAGACTTTCAGTGACGGGAAAATTTAGTTTCTGCTGGGAGGATTTAGTTTCTGCCGGGAGGATTTAGTTTCTGCCGGGAGGATTTAGTTTCTGCCGGGAGGATTTAGTTTCTGCCGGGAGGATTTAGTTTCTGCCGGGAGGCTTTAGTTTCTGCCGGGAGTTTTTGTTAATATTATTTAGTATATGTAATACTAATTATATATTATTATACTAATATAATTATACATAATTATATCATATTAGAGAATAATCAGCGAGAGGAGAATTTAGTCTGCGACATGGGACTTCCTTAGTCTGCGACATGGGACTTCTTTAGTCTGCGACATGGGACTTCTTTAGTCTGCGACATGGGACTTCTTTAGTCTGCGACACGGGACTTTAGTCTGCGACACGGAACTTTAGTCTGCGACACGGGACTTTAGTCTGCGACACGGGACTTTAGTCTGCGACACGGGTCTTTAGTCTGCGACACGGGACTTTAGTCTGCGACTCGGGACTTTACTCAGTGAGTGGAGAATTTAATGTGTGCTTAGAGATTTTCATGTGTTTGGCAAATATAGCCTAAGATGGTAAAAATCTTTCAGTGACTTTAGGATTTAGTTTCTGCCGGGAGGATTTAGTTTCGGCCGGGAGGATTTAGTTTCTGCCGGGAGTTTTTGTTAATATTATTTAGTATATGTAATACTAATTATATATTATTATACTAATATAATTATACATAATTATATCATATTAGAGAATAATCAGCGAGAGGAAAACTTAGTCTGCGACATGGGAACTTAGTCTGCGACATGGGAACTTAGTCTGCGACATGGGAACTTAGTCTGCGACATGGGACTTTAGTCTGCGACATGGGACTTTAGTCTGCGACATGGGGACTTAGTCTGCGACATGGGGACTTAGTCTGCGACATGGGGACTTAGTCTGCGACATGGGACTTTAGTCTGCGACATGGGACTTTAGTCTGCGACATGGGACTTTAGTCTGCGACATGGGGACTTAGTCTGCGACATGGGGACTTAGTCTGCCACATGGGGACTTAGTCTGCGACATGGGACTTTAGTCTGCGACATGGGAACTTAGTCTGCGACATGGGAACTTAGTCTGCGACATGGGAACTTAGTCTGCGACATGGGAACTTAGTCTGCGACATGGGAACTTAGTCTGCGACATGGGACTTTAGTCTGCGACATGGGACTTTAGTCTGCGACATGGGACTTTAGTCTGCGACATGGGACTTTAGTCTGCGACATGGGACTTTAGTCTGCGACATGGGACTTTAGTCTGCGACATGGGACTTTAGTCTGCGACATGGGACTTTAGTCTGCGACATGGGACTTTAGTCTGCGACATGGGGACTTAGTCTGCGACATGGGGACTTAGTCTGCGACATGGGGACTTAGTCTGCGACATGGGACTTTAGTCTGCGACATGGGACTTTAATCTGTGCTTAGAGATTTTCATGTGTTTGGCGAATTTAGTCTAAGATGGTAGAAGTCTTTCAGTGACGGGAGGATTTAGTTTCTGCCGGGAGGATTTAGTTTCTGCCGGGAGGATTTAGTTTCTGCCGGGAGGATTTAGTTTCTGCCGGGACGATTTAGTTTCTGCCGGGAGGATTTAGTTTCTGCTGGGAGGATTTAGTTTCTGCCGGGAGGATAGGTTAATATTATTTATTATATGTAATACTAATTATATATTATTATACTAATATAATTATACATAATCATATCATATTAGAGAATAATCAGTGAGAGGAGAATTTATTCTGTGACATGGGAATTTTTTCTGTGACATGGGAATTTACTCAGTGAGTGGAGAATTTAATCTGTGCTTAGAGATTTTCATGTGTTTGGCGAATTTAGTCTAAGATGGTAGAAGTCTTTCAGTGACTGGAGGATTTAGTTTCTGCCGGGAGGATTTAGTTTCTGCCGGGAGGATTTAGTTTCTGCCGGGAGGATTTAGTTTCTGCCGGTAGGATAGGTTAATATTATTCATTATATGTAATACTAATTATATATTGTTATACTAATATAATTATAAATAATTATATCATATTAGAGAGCCGATAATCAGCGAGAGGGGAATTTAGTCTGTGACATGGGAATTTAGTCTGTGACATGGGAATTTAGTCTGTGACATGGGAATTTAGTCTGTGACATGGGAATTTAGTCTGTGACATGGGAATTTAGTCTGTGACATGGGAATTTAGTCTGTGACATGGGAATTTAGTCTGTGCTTAGAGATTTTCTTGTGTTAGGCGAATTTAGTCTAAGATGGTAGAAGACTTTCAGTGACGGGAAAATTTAGTTTCTGCCGGGAGGATTTAGTTTCTGCCGGGAGGATTTAGTTTCTGCCGGGAGGATTTAGTTTCTGCCGGGAGGATTTAGTTTCTGCCGGGAGGCTTTAGTTTCTGCCGGGAGTTTTTGTTAATATTATTTAGTATATGTAATACTAATTATATATTATTATACTAATATAATTATACATAATTATATCATATTAGAGAATAATCAGCGAGAGGAGAATTTAGTCTGCGACATGGGACTTCCTTAGTCTGCGACATGGGACTTCTTTAGTCTGCGACATGGGACTTCTTTAGTCTGCGACATGGGACTTCTTTAGTCTGCGACATGGGACTTCTTTAGTCTGCGACATGGGACTTCTTTAGTCTGCGACATGGGACTTCTTTAGTCTGCGACATGGGACTTCTTCAGTCTGCGACATGGGAATTTACTCAGTGAGTGGAGAATTTAATCTGTGCTTAGAGATTTTCATGTGTTTGGCGAATTTAGTCTAAGATGGTACAAGTCTTTCAGTGACGGGAGGATTTAGTTTCTGCCGGGAGGATTTAGTTTCTGCCGGGAGGATTTAGTTTCTGCCGGGAGGATTTAGTTTCTGCCGCGACAATTTAGTTTCTGCCGGGAGGATTTAGTTTCTGCTGGGAGGATTTAGTTTCTGCCGGGAGGATAGGTTAATATTATTTATTATATGTAATACTAATTATATATAATTATACTAATATAATTATACATAATCATATCATATTAGAGAATAATCAGTGAGAGGAGAATTTTCTGTGACATGGAATTTCTGTGACATGGGAATTTACTCAGTGAGTGGAGAATTTAATCTGTGCTTAGAGATTTTCATGTGTTTGGCGAATTTAGTCTAAGATGGTAGAAGTCTTTCAGTGACTGGATGATTTAGTTTCTGCCGGGAGGATTTAGTTTCTGCCGGGAGGATTTAGTTTCTGCCGGGAGGATTTAGTTTCTGCCGGTAGGATAGGTTAATATTATTCATTATATGTAATACTAATTATATATTGTTATACTAATATAATTATAAATAATTATATCATATTAGAGAGCCGATAATCAGCGAGAGGGGAATTTAGTCTGTGACATGGGAATTTAGTCTGTGACATGGGAATTTAGTCTGTGACATGGGAATTTAGTCTGTGACATGGGTATTTAGTCTGTGACATGGGAATTTAGTCTGTGACATGGGAATTTAGTCTGTGACATGGGAATTTAGTCTGTGCTTAGAGATTTTCTTGTGTTAGGCGAATTTAGTCTAAGATGGTAGAAGACTTTCAGTGACGGGAAAATTTAGTTTCTGCTGGGAGGATTTAGTTTCTGCCGGGAGGATTTAGTTTCTGCCGGGAGGATTTAGTTTCTGCCGGGAGGATTTAGTTTCTGCCGGGAGGATTTAGTTTCTGCCGGGAGGCTTTAGTTTCTGCCGGGAGTTTTTGTTAATATTATTTAGTATATGTAATACTAATTATATATTATTATACTAATATAATTATACATAATTATATCATATTAGAGAATAATCAGCGAGAGGAGAATTTAGTCTGCGACATGGGACTTCCTTAGTCTGCGACATGGGACTTCTTTAGTCTGCGACATGGGACTTCTTTAGTCTGCGACATGGGACTTCTTTAGTCTGCGACACGGGACTTTAGTCTGCGACACGGAAATTTAGTCTGCGACACGGGACTTTAGTCTGCGACACGGGACTTTAGTCTGCGACACGGGTCTTTAGTCTGCGACACGGGACTTTAGTCTGCGACTCGGGACTTTACTCAGTGAGTGGAGAATTTAATGTGTGCTTAGAGATTTTCATGTGTTTGGCAAATATAGCCTAAGATGGTAAAAATCTTTCAGTGACTTTAGGATTTAGTTTCTGCCGGGAGGATTTAGTTTCGGCCGGGAGGATTTAGTTTCTGCCGGGAGTTTTTGTTAATATTATTTAGTATATGTAATACTAATTATATATTATTATACTAATATAATTATACATAATTATATCATATTAGAGAATAATCAGCGAGAGGAAAACTTAGTCTGCGACATGGGAACTTAGTCTGCGACATGGGAACTTAGTCTGCGACATGGGAACTTAGTCTGCGACATGGGACTTTAGTCTGCGACATGGGACTTTAGTCTGCGACATGGGGACTTAGTCTGCGACATGGGGACTTAGTCTGCGACATGGGGACTTAGTCTGCGACATGGGACTTTAGTCTGCGACATGGGACTTTAGTCTGCGACATGGGACTTTAGTCTGCGACATGGGGACTTAGTCTGCGACATGGGGACTTAGTCTGCCACATGGGGACTTAGTCTGCGACATGGGACTTTAGTCTGCGACATGGGAACTTAGTCTGCGACATGGGAACTTAGTCTGCGACATGGGAACTTAGTCTGCGACATGGGAACTTAGTCTGCGACATGGGAACTTAGTCTGCGACATGGGACTTTAGTCTGCGACATGGGACTTTAGTCTGCGACATGGGACTTTAGTCTGCGACATGGGACTTTAGTCTGCGACATGGGACTTTAGTCTGCGACATGGGACTTTAGTCTGCGACATGGGACTTTAGTCTGCGACATGGGGACTTAGTCTGCGACATGGGGACTTAGTCTGCGACATGGGGACTTAGTCTGCGACATGGGACTTTAGTCTGCGACATGGGACTTTAGTCTGCGACATGGGACTTTAGTCTGCGACATGGGACTTTAGTCTGCGACATGGGGACTTAGTCTGCGACATGGGGACTTAGTCTGCGACATGGGGACTTAGTCTGCGACATGGGACTTTAGTCTGCGACATGGGAACTTAGTCTGCGACATGGGAACTTTGTCTGCGACATGGGAACTTAGTCTGCGACATGGGAACTTAGTCTGCGACATGGGAACTTAGTCTGCGACATGGGACTTTAGTCTGCGACATGGGACTTTAGTCTGCGACATGGGACTTTAGTCTGCGACATGGGACTTTAGTCTGCGACATGGGACTTTAGTCTGCGACATGGGACTTTAGTCTGCGACATGGGACTTTAGTCTGCGACATGGGACTTTAGTCTGCGACATGGGGACTTAGTCTGCGACATGGGGACTTAGTCTGCGACATGGGGACTTAGTCTGCGACATGGGACTTTAGTCTGCGACATGGGACTTTAGTCTGCGACATGGGACTTTAGTCTGCGACATGGGGACTTAGTCTGCGACATGGGGACTTAGTCTGCGACATGGGGACTTAGTCTGCGACATGGGGACTTAGTCTGCGACATGGGACTTTAGTCTGCGACATGGGACTTTAGTCTGCGACATGGGAACTTAGTCTGCGACATGGGTACTTAGTCTGCGACATGGGAACTTAGTCTGCGACATGGGAACTTAGTCTGCGACATGGGAACTTAGTCTGCGACATGGGAACTTAGTCTGCGACATGGGAAATTAGTCTGCGACATGGGAACTTAGTCTGCGACATGGGAACTTAGTCTGTGAGGGGAGAATTTAATCTGTGCTTAGAGATTTTCATGTGTTTGGCGAATTTAGTCTAAGATGGTAGAAGTCTTTCAGTGACAGGAGGATTTAGTTTCTGCCGGGAGGATTTAGTTTCTGCCGGGAGGATTTAGTTTCTGCCGGGAGGATTTAGTTTCTGCCGGGAGGATTTAGTTTCTGCCGGGAGGATTTAGTTTCTGCCGGGAGGATTTAGTTTCTGCCGGGAGGATAGGTTAATATTATTTATTATATGTAATACTAATTATATATTGTTATACTAATATAATTATAATTAATTATATCATATTAGAGAGCCGATAATCAGTGAGAGGGGAATTTAGTCTGCGACATGGGACTTCTTTAGTCTGCGACATGGGACTTCTTTAGTCTGCGACATGGGACTTCTTTAGTCTGCGACATGGGACTTCTTTAGTCTGCGACATGGGACTTCTTTAGTCTGCGACATGGGACTTCTTTAGTCTGCGACATGGGACTTCTTTAGACTGCGACATGGGACTTCTTTAGTCTGCGACATGGGACTTCTTTAGTCTGCGACATGGGACTTCTTCAGTCTGCGACATGGGAATTTACTCAGTGAGTGGAGAATTTAATCTGTGCTTAGAGATTTTCATGTGTTTGGCGAATTTAGTCTAAGATGGTAGAAGTCTTTCAGTGACTGGAGGATTTAGTTTCTGCCGGGAGGATTTAGTTTCTGCCGGTAGGATTTAGCTTCTGCCGGGAGGATTTAGTTTCTGCCGGGAGGATTTAGTTTCTGCCGGGAGGATTTAGTTTCTGCCGGGAGGATAGGTTAATATTATTTATTATATGTAATACTAATTATATATTGTTATACTAATATAATTATAAATAATTATATCATATTAGAGAGCCGATAATCAGCGAGAGGGGAATTTAGTCTGTGACATGGGAATTTAGTCTGTGACATGGGAATTTAGTCTGTGACATGGGAATTTAGTCTGTGACATGGGAATTTAGTCTGTGACATGGGAATTTAGTCTGTGACATGGGAATTTAGTCTGTGCTTAGAGATTTTCTTGTGTTAGGCGAATTTAGTCTAAGATGGTAGAAGACTTTCAGTGACGGGAAAATTTAGTTTCTGCCGGGAGGATTTAGTTTCTGCCGGGAGGATTTAGTTTCTGCCGGGAGGATTTAGTTTCTGCCGGGAGGATTTAGTTTCTGCCGGGAGGCTTTAGTTTCTGCCGGGAGTTTTTGTTAATATTATTTAGTATATGTAATACTAATTATATATTATTATACTAATATAATTATACATAATTATATCATATTAGAGAATAATCAGCGAGAGGAAAACTTAGTCTGCGACATGGGAACTTAGTCTGCGACATGGGAACTTAGTCTGCGACATGGGAACTTAGTCTGCGACATGGGAACTTAGTCTGTGAGGGGAGAATTTAATCTGTGCTTAGAGATTTTCATGTGTTTGGCGAATTTAGTCTAAGATGGTAGAAGTCTTTCAGTGACTGGAGGATTTAGTTTCTGCCGGGAGGATTTAGTTTCTGCCGGGAGGATTTAGTTTCTGCCGGGAGGATTTAGTTTCTGCCGGGAGGATTTAGTTTCTGCCGGGAGGATTTAGTTTCTGCCGGGAGGATTTAGTTTCTGCCGGGAGGATTTAGTTTCTGCCGGAAGGATTTATTTTCTGACTGGACTAATTGTTAATATTATTTATTATATGTAATAGTAATATATATTATTATACTAATATAATTATACATAATTATATCATATTAGAGAAGAGATAATCAGTGAGAGGAGAATTTAGTCTGTGAGATTGGAATTTATTCTGTGACATGGGAATTTATTCTGTGACATGGGAATATACTCAGTGACATGAGAAATTTCTCAGTGACTGGAGAATTTAATCTGTGCTCAGAAATTTTCATGTGTTTGGCAAATATAGCCTAAGATGGTAGAAGTCTTTCAGTGACTTTAGGATTTAGTTTCTGCCGGGAGGATTTAGTTTCTGCCGGGAGGATTTAGTTTCTGCCGGGAGTTTTTGTTAATATTATTTAGTATATGTAATACTAATTATATATTATTATACTAATATAATTATACATAATTATATCATATTAGAGAATAATCAGCGAGAGGAGAATTTAGTCTGCGACATGGGACTTCTTTAGTCTGCGACATGGGACTTCTTTAGTCTGCGACATGGGACTTCTTTAGTCTGCCACATGGGACTTCTTTAGTCTGCCACATGGGACTTCTTTAGTCTGCCACATGGGACTTCTTTAGTCTGCGACATGGGACTTCTTTAGTCTGCGACATGGGACTTCTTTAGTCTGCGACATGGGACTTCTTTAGTCTGCGACATGGGACTTCTTTAGTCTGCGACATGGGACTTCTTTAGTCTGCGACATGGGACTTCTTTAGTCTGCGACATGGGACTCTACTCAGTGAGTGGAGAATTTAATCTGTGCTTAGAGATTTTCATGTGTTTGGCGAATTTATTCTAAGATGGTAGAAGTCTTTCAGTGACGGGAGGATTTAGTTTCTGCCGGGAGGATTTAGTTTCTGCCGGGAGGATTTAGTTTCTGCCGGGAGGATTTAGTTTCTGCCGGGAGGATTTAGTTTCTGCCGGGAGGATAGGTTAATATTATTTATTATATGTAATACTAATTATATATTATTATACTAATATAATTTTACATAATCATATCATATTAGAGAATAATCAGTGAGAGGAGAATTTATTCTGTGACATGGGAATTTACTCAGTGAGTGGAGAATTTAATCTGTGCTTAGAGATTTTCATGTGTTTGGCGAATTTAGTCTAAGATGGTAGAAGTCTTTCAGTGACTGGAGGATTTAGTTTCTGCCGGGAGGATTTAGTTTCTGCCGGGAGGATTTAGTTTCTGCCGGGAGGATTTAGTTTCTGCCGGGAGGATTTAGTTTCTGCCGGGAGGATAGGTTAATATTATTTATTATATGTAATACTAATATATATTATTATACTAATATAATTATACGTAATTATATCATATTAGAGAAGAGATAATCAGTGAGAGGAGAATTTAGTCTGTGAGATTGGAATTTATTCTGTGACATGGGAATATACTCAGTGACATGAGAAATTTCTCAGTGACTGGAGAATTTAATCTGTGCTCAGAAATTTTCATGTGTTTGGCAAATATAGCCTAAGATGGTAGAAGTCTTTCAGTGACTTTAGGATTTAGTTTCTGCCGGGAGGATTTAGTTTCTGCCGGGAGGATTTAGTTTCTGCCGGGAGGATTTAGTTTCTGCTGGGAGTTTTTGTTAATATTATTTAGTATATGCAATACTAATTATATATTATTATACTAATATAATTATACATAATTATATCATATTAGAGAATAATCAGCGAGAGGAAAACTTAGTCTGCGACATGGGAACTTAGTCTGCGACATGGGAACTTGGAACTTAGTCTGCGACATGGGAACTTAGTCTGCGACATGGGACTTTAGTCTGCGACATGGGACTTTAGTCTGCGACATGGGGCCTTAGTCTGCGACATGGGGCCTTAGTCTGCGACATGGGACTTCTTTAGTCTGCGACATGGGACTTCTTTAGTCTGCGACATGGGACTTCTTTAGTCTGCGACATGGGACTTCTTTAGTCTGCGACATGGGACTTCTTTAGTCTGCGACATGGGACTTCTTTAGTCTGCGACATGGGACTTCTTTAGTCTGCCACATGGGACTTCTTTAGTCTGCCACATGGGACTTCTTTAGTCTGCCACATGGGACTTCTTTAGTCTGCCACATGGGACTTCTTTAGTCTGCGACATGGGACTACTTTAGTCTGCGACATGGGACTACTTTAGTCTGCGACATGGGACTTCTTTAGTCTGCGACATGGGACTTCTTTAGTCTGCGACATGGGACTTCTTTAGTCTGCGACATGGGACTTCTTTAGTCTGCGACATGGGACTTCTTTAGTCTGCGACATGGGACTTCTTTAGTCTGCGACATGGGACTTCTTTAGTCTGCGACATGGGACTTCTTTAGTCTGCGACATGGGACTTCTTTAGTCTGCGACATGGGAATTTACTCAGTGAGTGGAGAATTTAATCTGTGCTTAGAGATTTTCATGTGTTTGGCGAATTTAGTCTAAGATGGTAGAAGTCTTTCAGTGACGGGAGGATTTAGTTTCTGCCGGGAGGATTTAGTTTCTGCCGGGAGGATTTAGTTTCTGCCGGGAGGATTTAGTTTCTGCTGGGAGGATTTAGTTTCTGCCGGGAGGATAGGTTAATATTATTTATTATATGTAATACTAATTATATATTATTATACTAATATAATTTTACATAATCATATCATATTAGAGAATAATCAGTGAGAGGAGAATTTATTCTGTGACATGGGAATTTACTCAGTGAGTGGAGAATTTAATCTGTGCTTAGAGATTTTCATGTGTTTGGCGAATTTAGTCTAAGATGGTAGAAGTCTTTCAGTGACTGGAGGATCTAGTTTCTGCCGGGAGGATTTAGTTTCTGCCGGGAGGATTTAGTTTCTGCCGGGAGGATTTAGTTTCTGCCGGGAGGATTTAGTTTCTGCCGGGAGGATAGGTTAATATTATTTATTATATGTAATACTAATATATATTATTATACTAATATAATTATACGTAATTATATCATATTAGAGAAGAGATAATCAGTGAGAGGAGAATTTAGTCTGTGAGATTGGAATTTATTCTGTGACATGGGAATATACTCAGTGACATGAGAAATTTCTCAGTGACTGGAGAATTTAATCTGTGCTCAGAAATTTTCATGTGTTTGGCAAATATAGCCTAAGATGGTAGAAGTCTTTCAGTGACTTTAGGATTTAGTTTCTGCCGGGAGGATTTAGTTTCTGCCGGGAGGATTTAGTTTCTGCCGGGAGTTTTTGTTAATATTATTTAGTATATGCAATACTAATTATATATTATTATACTAATAAAATTATACATAATTATATCATATTAGAGAATAATCAGCGAGAGGAAAACTTAGTCTGCGACATGGGAACTTAGTCTGCGACATGGGAACTTGGAACTTAGTCTGCGACATGGGAACTTAGTCTGCGACATGGGACTTTAGTCTGCGACATGGGACTTTAGTCTGCGACATGGGGCCTTAGTCTGCGACATGGGGCCTTAGTCTGCGACATGGGACTTCTTTAGTCTGCGACATGGGACTTCTTTAGTCTGCGACATGGGACTTCTTTAGTCTGCGACATGGGACTTCTTTAGTCTGCGACATGGGACTTCTTTAGTCTGCGACATGGGACTTCTTTAGTCTGCGACATGGGACTTCTTTAGTCTGCGACATGGGACTTCTTTAGTCTGCCACATGGGACTTCTTTAGTCTGCCACATGGGACTTCTTTAGTCTGCCACATGGGACTTCTTTAGTCTGCCACATGGGACTTCTTTAGTCTGCGACATGGGACTACTTTAGTCTGCGACATGGGACTACTTTAGTCTGCGACATGGGACTTCTTTAGTCTGCGACATGGGACTTCTTTAGTCTGTGACATGGGACTTCTTTAGTCTGCGACATGGGACTTCTTTAGTCTGCGACATGGGACTTCTTTAGTCTGCGACATGGGACTTCTTTAGTCTGCGACATGGGACTTCTTTAGTCTGCGACATGGGACTTCTTTAGTCTGCGACATGGGAATTTACTCAGTGAGTGGAGAATTTAATCTGTGCTTAGAGATTTTCATGTGTTTGGCGAATTTAGTCTAAGATGGTAGAAGTCTTTCAGTGACGGGAGGATTTAGTTTCTGCCGGGAGGATTTAGTTTCTGCCGGGACGATTTAGTTTCTGCCGGGAGGATTTAGTTTCTGCTGGGAGGATTTAGTTTCTGCCGGGAGGATAGGTTAATATTATTTATTATATGTAATACTAATTATATATTATTATACTAATATAATTTTACATAATCATATCATATTAGAGAATAATCAGTGAGAGGAGAATTTATTCTGTGACATGGGAATTTTTTCTGTGACATGGGAATTTACTCAGTGAGTGGAGAATTTAATCTGTGCTTAGAGATTTTCATGTGTTTGGCGAATTTAGTCTAAGATGGTAGAAGTCTTTCAGTGACTGGAGGATTTAGTTTCTGCCGGGAGGATTTAGTTTCTGCCGGGAGGATTTAGTTTCTGCCGGGAGGATTTAGTTTCTGCCGGGAGGATAGGTTAATATTATTTATTATATGTAATACTAATTATATATTGTTATACTAATATAATTATAAATAATTATATCATATTAGAGAGCCGATAATCAGCGAGAGGGGAATTTAGTCTGTGACATGGGAATTTAGTCTGTGACATGGGAATTTAGTCTGTGACATGGGAATTTAGTCTGTGACATGGGAATTTAGTCTGTGACATGGGAATTTAGTCTGTGACATGGGAATTTAGTCTGTGACATGGGAATTTAGTCTGTGACATGGGAATTTAGTCTGTGACATGGGAATTTAGTCTGTGCTTAGAGATTTTCTTGTGTTAGGCGAATTTAGTCTAAGATGGTAGAAGACTTTCAGTGACGGGAGGATTTAGTTTCTGCCGGGAGGATTTAGTTTCTGCCAGGAGGATTTAGTTTCTGCCGGGAGGATTTAGTTTCTGCCGGGAGGATTTAGTTTCTGCCGGGAGGATTTAGTTTCTGCCGGGAGGATTTAGTTTCTGCCGGGAGGATTTAGTTTCTGCCGGGAGGATTTGTTAATATTATTTATTATATGTAATACTAATATATATTATTATACTAATATAATTATACATAATTATATCATATTAGAGAAGAGATAATCAGTGAGAGGAGAATTTAGTCTGTGAGATTGGAATTTATTCTGTGACATGGGAATTTATTCTGTGACATGGGAATATACTCAGTGACATGAGAAATTTCTCAGTGACTGGAGAATTTAATCTGTGCTCAGAAATTTTCATGTGTTTGGCAAATATAGCCTAAGATGGTAGAAGTCTTTCAGTGACTTTAGGATTTAGTTTCTGCCGGGAGGATTTAGTTTCTGCCGGGAGGATTTAGTTTCTGCCGGGAGTTTTTGTTAATATTATTTAGTATATGTAATACTAATTATATATTATTATACTAATATAATTATACATAATTATATCATATTAGAGAATAATCAGCGAGAGGAAAACTTAGTCTGCGACATGGGAACTTAGTCTGCGACATGGGAACTTGGAACTTAGTCTGCGACATGGGAACTTAGTCTGCGACATGGGAACTTAGTCTGCGACATGGGACTTTAGTCTGCGACATGGGGCCTTAGTCTGCGACATGGGGCCTTAGTCTGCGACATGGGGCCTTAGTCTGCGACATGGGGCCTTAGTCTGCGACATGGGACTTCTTTAGTCTGCGACATGGGACTTCTTTAGTCTGCGACATGGGACTTCTTTAGTCTGCGACATGGGACTTCTTTAGTCTGCGACATGGGACTTCTTTAGTCTGCGACATGGGACTTCTTTAGTCTGCGACATGGGACTTCTTTAGTCTGCGACGTGGGACTTCTTTAGTCTGCGACGTGGGACTTCTTTAGTCTGCGACGTGGGACTTCTTTAGTCTGCGACGTGGGACTTCTTTAGTCTGCGACGTGGGACTTCTTTAGTCTGCGACGTGGGACTTCTTTAGTCTGCGACGTGGGACTTCTTTAGTCTGCGACGTGGGACTTCTTTAGTCTGCGACGTGGGACTTCTTTAGTCTGCGACGTGGGACTTCTTTAGTCTGCGACGTGGGACTTCTTTAGTCTGCGACGTGGGACTTCTTTAGTCTGCGACGTGGGACTTCTTTAGTCTGCGACGTGGGACTTCTTTAGTCTGCGACATGGGAATTTACTCAGTGAGTGGAGAATTTAATCTGTGCTTAGAGATTTTCATGTGTTTGGCGAATTTAGTCTAAGATGGTAGAAGTCTTTCAGTGACGGGAGGATTTAGTTTCTGCCGGGAGGATTTAGTTTCTGCCGGGACGATTCAGTTTCTGCCGGGAGGATTTAGTTTCTGCTGGGAGGATTTAGTTTCTGCCGGGAGGATAGGTTAATATTATTTATTATATGTGATACTAATTATATATTATTATACTAATATAATTTTACATAATCATATCATATTAGAGAATAATCAGTGAGAGGAGAATTTATTCTGTGACATGGGAATTTTTTCTGTGACATGGGAATTTACTCAGTGAGTGGAGAATTTAATCTGTGCTTAGAGATTTTCATGTGTTTGGCGAATTTAGTCTAAGATGGTAGAAGTCTTTCAGTGACTGGAGGATTTAGTTTCTGCCGGGAGGATTTAGTTTCTGCCGGGAGGATTTAGTTTCTGCCGGGAGGATTTAGTTTCTGCCGGGAGGATAGGTTAATATTATTTATTATATGTAATACTAATTATATATTGTTATACTAATATAATTATAAATAATTATATCATATTAGAGAGCCGATAATCAGCGAGAGGGGAATTTAGTCTGTGACATGGGAATTTAGTCTGTGACATGGGAATTTAGTCTGTGACATGGGAATTTAGTCTGTGACATGGGAATTTAGTCTGTGACATGGGAATTTAGTCTGTGACATGGGAATTTAGTCTGTGACATGGGAATTTAGTCTGTGACATGGGAATTTAGTCTGTGCTTAGAGATTTTCTTGTGTTAGGCGAATTTAGTCTAAGATGGTAGAAGACTTTCAGTGACGGGAGGATTAAGTTTCTGCCGGGAGGATTTAGTTTCTGCCAGGAGGATTTAGTTTCTGCCGGGAGGATTTAGTTTCTGCCGGGAGGATTTAGTTTCTGCCGGGAGGATTTAGTTTCTGCCGGGAGGATTTAGTTTCTGCCGGGAGGATTTGTTAATATTATTTATTATATGTAATACTAATATATATTATTATACTAATATAATTATACATAATTATATCATATTAGAGAAGAGATAATCAGTGAGAGGAGAATTTAGTCTGTGAGATTAGAATTTATTCTGTGACATGGGAATTTATTCTGTGACATGGGAATATACTCAGTGACATGAGAAATTTCTCAGTGACTGGAGAATTTAATCTGTGCTCAGAAATTTTCATGTGTTTGGCAAATATAGCCTAAGATGGTAGAAGTCTTTCAGTGACTTTAGGATTTAGTTTCTGCCGGGAGGATTTAGTTTCTGCCGGGAGGATTTAGTTTCTGCCGGGAGTTTTTGTTAATATTATTTAGTATATGTAATACTAATTATATATTATTATACTAATATAATTATACATAATTATATCATATTAGAGAATAATCAGCGAGAGGAAAACTTAGTCTGCGACATGGGAACTTAGTCTGCGACATGGGAACTTGGAACTTAGTCTGCGACATGGGAACTTAGTCTGCGACATGGGAACTTAGTCAGCGACATGGGGCCTTAGTCTGCGACATGGGGCCTTAGTCTGCGACATGGGGCCTTAGTCTGCGACATGGGGCCTTAGTCTGCGACATGGGGCCTTAGTCTGCGACATGGGGCCTTAGTCTGCGACATGGGACTTCTTTAGTCTGCGACATGGGACTTCTTTAGTCTGCGACATGGGACTTCTTTAGTCTGCGACATGGGACTTCTTTAGTCTGCGACATGGGACTTCTTTAGTCTGTGACTTGGGACTTCTTTAGTCTGCCACATGGGACTTCTTTAGTCTGCCACATGGGACTTCTTTAGTCTGCGACATGGGACTTCTTTAGTCTGCGACATGGGACTTCTTTAGTCTGCCACATGGGACTTCTTTAGTCTGCGACATGGGACTTCTTTAGTCTGCGACATGGGACTTCTTTAGTCTGCGACATGGGACTTCTTTACTCTGCGACATGGGACTTCTTTACTCTGCGACATGGGACTTCTTTAGTCTGCGACATGGGACTTCTTTAGTCTGCGACATGGGACTTCTTTAGTCTGCGACATGGGACTTCTTTAGTCTGCGACATGGGACTTCTTTAGTCTGCGACATGGGACTTCTTTAGTCTGCGACATGGGACTTCTTTAGTCTGCGACATGGGACTTCTTTAGTCTGCGACATGGGAATTTACTCAGTGAGTGGAGAATTTAATCTGTGCTTACAGATTTTCATATGTTTGGCGAATTTAGTCTAAGATGGTAGAAGTCTTTCAGTGACGGGAGGATTTAGTTTCTGCCGGGAGGATTTAATTTCTGCCGGGACGATTTAGTTTCTGCCGGGAGGATTTAGTTTCTGCTGGGAGGATTTAGTTTCTGCCGGGAGGATAGGTTAATATTATTTATTATATGTAATACTAATTATATATTATTATACTAATATAATTTTACATAGTCATATCATATTAGAGAATAATCAGTGAGAGGAGAATTTATTCTGTGACATGGGAATTTTTTCTGTGACATGGGAATTTACTCAGTGAGTGGAGAATTTAATCTGTGCTTAGAGATTTTCATGTGTTTGGCGAATTTAGTCTAAGATGGTAGAAGTCTTAGAGTGATGGGAGGATTTAGTTTCTGCCGGGAGGATTTAGTTTCTGCCGGGAGGATTTAGTTTCTGCCGGGAGGATAGGTTAATATTATTTATTATATGTAATACTAATTATATATTGTTATACTAATATAATTATAAATAATTATATCATATTAGAGAGCCGATAATCAGCGAGAGGGGAATTTAGTCTGTGACATGGGAATTTAGTCTGTGACATGGGAATTTAGTCTGTGACATGGGAATTTAGTCTGTGACATGGGAATTTAGTCTGTGACATGGGAATTTAGTCTGCGACATGGGACTTTAGTCTGCGACATGGGACTTTAGTCTGTGCTTAGAGATTTTCTTGTGTTAGGCGAATTTAGTCTAAGATGGTAGAAGACTTTCAGTGACGGGAGGATTTAGTTTCTGCCGGGAGGATTTAGTTTCTGCCGGGAGGATTTAGTTTCTGCCGGGAGGATTTAGTTTCTGCCGGGAGGATTTAGTTTCTGCCGGGAGGATTTAGTTTCTGCCGGGAGGATTTAGTTTCTGCCGGGAGGATTTGTTAATATTATTTATTATATGTAATACTAATATATATTATTATACTAATATAATTATACATAATTATATCATATTAGAGAAGAGATAATCAGTGAGAGGAGAATTTAGTCTGTGAGATTGGAATTTATTCTGTGACATGGGAATTTATTCTGTGACATGGGAATATACTCAGTGACATGAGAAATTTCTCAGTGACTGGAGAATTTAATCTGTGCTCAGAAATTTTCATGTGTTTGGCAAATATAGCCTAAGATGGTAGAAGTCTTTCAGTGACTTTAGGATTTAGTTTCTGCCGGGAGGATTTAGTTTCTGCCGGGAGGATTTAGTTTCTGCCGGGAGTTTTTGTTAATATTATTTAGTATATGTAATACTAATTATATATTATTATACTAATATAATTATACATAATTATATCATATTAGAGAATAATCAGCGAGAGGAAAACTTAGTCTGCGACATGGGAACTTAGTCTGCGACATGGGAACTTGGAACTTAGTCTGCGACATGGGAACTTAGTCTGCGACATGGGAACTTAGTCTGCGACATGGGACTTTAGTCTGCGACATGGGGCATTAGTCAGCGACATGGGGCCTTAGTCTGCGACATGGGGCCTTAGTCTGCGACATGGGGCCTTAGTCTGCGACATGGGACTTCTTTAGTCTGCGACATGGGACTTCTTTAGTCTGCGACATGGGACTTCTTTAGTCTGCGACATGGGACTTCTTTAGTCTGCGACATGGGACTTCTTTAGTCTGCGACATGGGACTTCTTTAGTCTGCGACATGGGACTTCTTTAGTCTGCGACATGGGACTTCTTTAGTCTGCGACATGGGACTTCTTTAGTCTGCGACGTGGGACTTCTTTAGTCTGCGACGTGGGACTTCTTTAGTCTGCGACGTGGGACTTCTTTAGTCTGCGACGTGGGACTTCTTTAGTCTGCGACGTGGGACTTCTTTAGTCTGCGACGTGGGACTTCTTTAGTCTGCGACGTGGGACTTCTTTAGTCTGCGACATGGGACTTCTTTAGTCTGCGACATGGGACTTCTTTAGTCTGCGACATGGGAATTTACTCAGTGAGTGGAGAATTTAATCTGTGCTTAGAGATTTTCATGTGTTTGGCGAATTTAGTCTAAGATGGTAGAAGTCTTTCAGTGACGGGAGGATTTAGTTTCTGCCGGGAGGATTTAGTTTCTGCCGGGACGATTCAGTTTCTGCCGGGAGGATTTAGTTTCTGCTGGGAGGATTTAGTTTCTGCCGGGAGGATAGGTTAATATTATTTATTATATGTGATACTAATTATATATTATTATACTAATATAATTTTACATAATCATATCATATTAGAGAATAATCAGTGAGAGGAGAATTTATTCTGTGACATGGGAATTTTTTCTGTGACATGGGAATTTACTCAGTGAGTGGAGAATTTAATCTGTGCTTAGAGATTTTCATGTGTTTGGCGAATTTAGTCTAAGATGGTAGAAGTCTTTCAGTGACTGGAGGATTTAGTTTCTGCCGGGAGGATTTAGTTTCTGCCGGGAGGATTTAGTTTCTGCCGGGAGGATTTAGTTTCTGCCGGGAGGATAGGTTAATATTATTTATTATATGTAATACTAATTATATATTGTTATACTAATATAATTATAAATAATTATATCATATTAGAGAGCCGATAATCAGCGAGAGGGGAATTTAGTCTGTGACATGGGAATTTAGTCTGTGACATGGGAATTTAGTCTGTGACATGGGAATTTAGTCTGTGACATGGGAATTTAGTCTGTGACATGGGAATTTAGTCTGTGACATGGGAATTTAGTCTGTGACATGGGAATTTAGTCTGTGACATGGGAATTTAGTCTGTGCTTAGAGATTTTCTTGTGTTAGGCGAATTTAGTCTAAGATGGTAGAAGACTTTCAGTGACGGGAGGATTTAGTTTCTGCCGGGAGGATTTAGTTTCTGCCGGGAGGATTTAGTTTCTGCCGGGAGGATTTAGTTTCTGCCGGGAGGATTTAGTTTCTGCCGGGAGGATTTAGTTTCTGCCGGGAGGATTTGTTAATATTATTTATTATATGTAATACTAATATATATTATTATACTAATATAATTATACATAATTATATCATATTAGAGAAGAGATAATCAGTGAGAGGAGAATTTAGTCTGTGAGATTGGAATTTATTCTGTGACATGGGAATTTATTCTGTGACATGGGAATATACTCAGTGACATGAGAAATTTCTCAGTGACTGGAGAATTTAATCTGTGCTCAGAAATTTTCATGTGTTTGGCAAATATAGCCTAAGATGGTAGAAGTCTTTCAGTGACTTTAGGATTTAGTTTCTGCTGGGAGGATTTAGTTTCTGCCGGGAGGATTTAGTTTCTGCCGGGAGTTTTTGTTAATATTATTTAGTATATGTAATACTAATTATATATTATTATACTAATATAATTATACATAATTATATCATATTAGAGAATAATCAGCGAGAGGAAAACTTAGTCTGCGACATGGGAACTTAGTCTGCGACATGGGAACTTGGAACTTAGTCTGCGACATGGGAACTTAGTCTGCGACATGGGAACTTAGTCTGCGACATGGGAACTTAGTCTGCGACATGGGACTTCTTTAGTCTGCGACATGGGACTTCTTTAGTCTGCGACATGGGACTTCTTTAGTCTGCGACATGAGACTTCTTTAGTCTGCGACATGGGACTTCTTTAGTCTGCGACATGGGACTTCTTTAGTCTGCGACATGGGACTTCTTTAGTCTGCGACATGGGAACTTAGTCTGCGACACGGGAACTTAGTCTGCGACATGGGAACTTAGTCTGCGACATGGGACTTCTTTAGTCTGCGACATGGGACTTCTTTAGTCTGCGACATGGGACTTCTTTAGTCTGCGACATGGGACTTCTTTAGTCTGCGACATGAGACTTCTTTAGTCTGCGACATGGGACTTCTTTAGTCTGCGACATGGGACTTCTTTAGTCTGCGACATGGGACTTCTTTAGTCTGCGACATGGGACTTTAGTCTGCGACATGGGACTTTAGTCTGCGACATGGGGCCTTAGTCTGCGACATGGGGCCTTAGTCTGCGACATGGGGCCTTAGTCTGCGACATGGGGCCTTAGTCTGCGACATGGGGCCTTAGTCTGCGACATGGGGCCTTAGTCTGCGACATGGGGCCTTAGTCTGCGACATGGGACTTCTTTAGTCTGCGACATGGGACTTCTTTAGTCTGCGACATGGGACTTCTTTAGTCTGCGACATGGGACTTCTTTAGTCTGCCACATGGGACTTCTTTAGTCTGCCACATGGGACTTCTTTAGTCTGCCACATGGGACTTCTTTAGTCTGCGACATGGGACTTCTTTAGTCTGCGACATGGGACTTCTTTAGTCTGCGACATGGGACTTCTTTAGTCTGCGACATGGGACTTCTTTAGTCTGCGACATGGGACTTCTTTAGTCTGCGACATGGGAACTTAGTCTGCGACATGGGAACTTATTCTGCGACATGGGAACTTAGTCTGCGACATGGGACTTCTTTAGTCTGCGACATGGGACTTCTTTAGTCTGCGACATGGGACTTCTTTAGTCTGCGACATGGGACTTCTTTAGTCTGCGACATGGGACTTCTTTAGTCTGCGACATGGGACTTCTTTAGTCTGCGACATGGGACTTCTTTAGTCTGCGACATGGGACTTCTTTAGTCTGCGACATGGGACTTTAGTCTGCGACATGGGACTTTAGTCTGCGACATGGGACTTCTTTAGTCTGCGACATGAGACTTCTTTAGTCTGCGACATGGGACTTCTTTAGTCTGCGACATGGGACTTCTTTAGTCTGCGACATGGGACTTCTTTAGTCTGCGACATGGGACTTTAGTCTGCGACATGGGACTTTAGTCTGCGACATGGGGCCTTAGTCTGCGACATGGGGCCTTAGTCTGCGACATGGGGCCTTAGTCTGCGACATGGGGCCTTAGTCTGCGACATGGGGCCTTAGTCTGCGACATGGGGCCTTAGTCTGCGACATGGGGCCTTAGTCTGCGACATGGGACTTCTTTAGTCTGCGACATGGGACTTCTTTAGTCTGCGACATGGGACTTCTTTAGTCTGCGACATGGGACTTCTTTAGTCTGCCACATGGGACTTCTTTAGTCTGCGACATGGGACTTCTTTAGTCTGCGACATGGGACTTCTTTAGTCTGCGACATGGGACTTCTTTAGTCTGCGACATGGGACTTCTTTAGTCTGCGACATGGGACTTCTTTAGTCTGCGACATGGGACTTCTTTAGTCTGCGACATGGGACTTTAGTCTGCGACATGGGACTTTAGTCTGCGACATGGGGCCTTAGTCTGCGACATGGGGCCTTAGTCTGCGACATGGGGCCTTAGTCTGCGACATGGGGCCTTAGTCTGCGACATGGGGCCTTAGTCTGCGACATGGGGCCTTAGTCTGCGACATGGGGCCTTAGTCTGCGACATGGGGCCTTAGTCTGCGACATGGGACTTCTTTAGTCTGCGACATGGGACTTCTTTAGTCTGCGACATGGGACTTCTTTAGTCTGCGACATGGGACTTCTTTAGTCTGCGACATGGGACTTCTTTAGTCTGCGACATGAGACTTCTTTAGTCTGCGACATGGGACTTCTTTAGTCTGCGACATGGGACTTCTTTAGTCTGCGACATGGGACTTCTTTAGTCTGCGACATGGGACTTCTTTAGTCTGCGACATGGGACTTCTTTAGTCTGCCACATGGGGCCTTAGTCTGCCACATGGGGCCTTAGTCTGCGACATGGGGCCTTAGTCTGCGACATGGGGCCTTAGTCTGCGACATGGGGCCTTAGTCTGCGACATGGGGCCTTAGTCTGCGACATGGGACTTCTTTAGTCTGCCACATGGGACTTCTTTAGTCTGCGACATGGGACTTCTTTAGTCTGCCACATGGGACTTCTTTAGTCTGCCACATGGGACTTCTTTAGTCTGCCACATGGGACTTCTTTAGTCTGCCACATGGGACTTCTTTAGTCTGCCACATGGGACTTCTTTAGTCTGCCACATGGGACTTCTTTAGTCTGCCACATGGGACTTCTTTAGTCTGCGACATGGGACTTCTTTAGTCTGCCGACATGGGACTTCTTTAGTCTGCCACATGGGACTTCTTTAGTCTGCCACATGGGACTTCTTTAGTCTGCCACATGGGACTTCTTTAGTCTGCGACATGGGACTTCTTTAGTCTGCCACATGGGACTTCTTTAGTCTGCCACATGGGACTTCTTTAGTCTGCCACATGGGACTTCTTTAGTCTGCCACATGGGACTTCTTTAGTCTGCCACATGGGACTTCTTTAGTCTGCCACATGGGACTTCTTTAGTCTGCCACATGGGACTTCTTTAGTCTGCCACATGGGACTTCTTTAGTCTGCGACATGGGACTTCTTTAGTCTGCCACATGGGACTTCTTTAGTCTGCGACATGGGACTTCTTTAGTCTGCGACATGGGGCCTTAGTCTGCGACATGGGGCCTTAGTCTGCGACATGGGGCCTTAGTCTGCGACATGGGGCCTTAGTCTGCGACATGGGGCCTTAGTCTGCGACATGGGGCCTTAGTCTGCGACATGGGGCCTTAGTCTGCGACATGGGGCCTTAGTCTGCGACATGGGGCCTTAGTCTGCGACATGGGACTTCTTTAGTCTGCGACATGGGACTTCTTTAGTCTGCCACATGGGACTTCTTTAGTCTGCCACATGGGACTTCTTTAGTCTGCCACATGGGACTTCTTTAGTCTGCCACATGGGACTTCTTTAGTCTGCCACATGGGACTTCTTTAGTCTGCCACATGGGACTTCTTTAGTCTGCCACATGGGACTTCTTTAGTCTGCCACATGGGACTTCTTTAGTCTGCCACATGGGACTTCTTTAGTCTGCCACATGGGACTTCCTTAGTCTGCCACATGGGACTTCTTTAGTCTGCCACATGGGACTTCTTTAGTCTGCCACATGGGACTTCTTTAGTCTGCCACATGGGACTTCTTTAGTCTGCCACATGGGACTTCTTTAGTCTGCCACATGGGACTTCTTTAGTCTGCCACATGGGACTTCTTTAGTCTGCCACATGGGACTTCTTTAGTCTGCCACATGGGACTTCTTTAGTCTGCCACATGGGACTTCTTTAGTCTGCCACATGGGACTTCTTTAGTCTGCCACATGGGACTTCTTTAGTCTGCCACATGGGACTTCTTTAGTCTGCCACATGGGACTTCTTTAGTCTGCCACATGGGACTTCTTTAGTCTGCCACATGGGACTTCTTTAGTCTGCCACATGGGACTTCTTTAGTCTGCCACATGGGACTTCTTTAGTCTGCGACATGGGACTTTAGTCTGCGACATGGGGCCTTAGTCTGCGACATGGGGCCTTAGTCTGCGACATGGGGCCTTAGTCTGCGACATGGGGCCTTAGTCTGCGACATGGGGCCTTAGTCTGCGACATGGGGCCTTAGTCTGCGACATGGGGCCTTAGTCTGCGACATGGGGCCTTAGTCTGCGACATGGGGCCTTAGTCTGCGACATGGGACTTCTTTAGTCTGCGACATGGGACTTCTTTAGTCTGCGACATGGGACTTCTTTAGTCTGCCACATGGGACTTCTTTAGTCTGCCACATGGGACTTCTTTAGTCTGCCACATGGGACTTCTTTAGTCTGCCACATGGGACTTCTTTAGTCTGCCACATGGGACTTCTTTAGTCTGCCACATGGGACTTCTTTAGTCTGCCACATGGGACTTCTTTAGTCTGCCACATGGGACTTCTTTAGTCTGCCACATGGGACTTCTTTAGTCTGCCACATGGGACTTCTTTAGTCTGCCACATGGGACTTCTTTAGTCTGCCACATGGGACTTCTTTAGTCTGCCACATGGGAATTTACTCAGTGAGTGGAGAATTTAATCTGTGCTTAGAGATTTTCATGTGTTTGGCGAATTTAGTCTAAGATGGTAGAAGTCTTTCAGTGACGGGAGGATTTAGTTTCTGCCGGGAGGATTTAGTTTCTGCCGGGAGGATTTAGTTTCTGCCGGGAGGATTTAGTTTCTGCTGGGAGGATTTAGTTTCTGCCGGGAGGATAGGTTAATATTATTTATTATATGTAATACTAATTATATATTATTATACTAATATAATTTTACATAATCATATCATATTAGAGAATAATCAGTGAGAGGAGAATTTATTCTGTGACATGGGAATTTTTTCTGTGACATGGGAATTTACTCAGTGAGTGGAGAATTTAATCTGTGCTTAGAGATTTTCATGTGTTTGGCGAATTTAGTCTAAGATGGTAGAAGTCTTTCAGTGACTGGAGGATTTAGTTTCTGCCGGGAGGATTTAGTTTCTGCCGGGAGGATTTAGTTTCTGCCGGGAGGATTTAGTTTCTGCCGGGAGGATAGGTTAATATTATTTATTATATGTAATACTAATTATATATTGTTATACTAATATAATTATAAATAATTATATCATATTAGAGAGCCGATAATCAGCGAGAGGGGAATTTAGTCTGTGACATGGGAATTTAGTCTGTGACATGGGAATTTAGTCTGTGACATGGGAATTTAGTCTGTGACATGGGAATTTAGTCTGTGACATGGGAATTTAGTCTGTGACATGGGAATTTAGTCTGTGACATGGGAATTTAGTCTGTGACATGGGAATTTAGTCTGTGACATGGGAATTTAGTCTGTGCTTAGAGATTTTCTTGTGTTAGGCGAATTTAGTCTAAGATGGTAGAAGACTTTCAGTGATGGGAGGATTTAGTTTCTGCCGGGAGGATTTAGTTTCTGCCGGGAGGATTTAGTTTCTGCCGGGAGGATTTAGTTTCTGCCGGGAGGATTTAGTTTCTGCTGGGAGGATTTAGTTTCTGCCGGGAGGATTTAGTTTCTGCCGGGAGGATTTAGTTTCTGCCGGGAGGATTTGTTAATATTATTTATTATATGTAATACTAATATATATTATTATACTAATATAATTATACATAATTATATCATATTAGAGAAGAGATAATC
This sequence comes from Myiopsitta monachus, assembly GCA_017639245.1. Lineage (NCBI taxonomy): Eukaryota > Metazoa > Chordata > Aves > Psittaciformes > Psittacidae > Myiopsitta > Myiopsitta monachus. The sequence continues at coordinate 301,496 of JAESHU010000167.1, read as the reverse complement.
AGTGAGAGGAGAATTTAGTCTGTGAGATTGGAATTTATTCTGTGACATGGGAATTTATTCTGTGACATGGGAATATACTCAGTGACATGAGAAATTTCTCAGTGACTGGAGAATTTAATCTGTGCTCAGAAATTTTCATGTGTTTGGCAAATATAGCCTAAGATGGTAGAAGTCTTTCAGTGACTTTAGGATTTAGTTTCTGCTGGGAGGATTTAGTTTCTGCCGGGAGGATTTAGTTTCTGCCGGGAGTTTTTGTTAATATTATTTAGTATATGTAATACTAATTATATATTATTATACTAATATAATTATACATAATTATATCATATTAGAGAATAATCAGCGAGAGGAAAACTTAGTCTGCGACATGGGAACTTAGTCTGCGACATGGGAACTTGGAACTTAGTCTGCGACATGGGAACTTAGTCTGCGACATGGGAACTTAGTCTGCGACATGGGAACTTAGTCTGCGACATGGGACTTCTTTAGTCTGCGACATGGGACTTCTTTAGTCTGCGACATGGGACTTCTTTAGTCTGCGACATGGGACTTCTTTAGTCTGCGACATGGGACTTCTTTAGTCTGCGACATGGGACTTCTTTAGTCTGCGACATGGGACTCTTAGTCTGCGACATGGGAACTTAGTCTGCGACATGGGAACTTAGTCTGCGACATGGGACTTCTTTAGTCTGCGACATGGGACTTCTTTAGTCTGCGACATGGGACTTCTTTAGTCTGCGACATGGGACTTCTTTAGTCTGCGACATGGGACTTCTTTAGTCTGCGACATGGGACTTCTTTAGTCTGCGACATGGGACTTCTTTAGTCTGCGACATGGGACTTCTTTAGTCTGCGACATGGGACTTCTTTAGTCTGCGACATGGGACTTTAGTCTGCGACATGGGACTTTAGTCTGCGACATGGGGCCTTAGTCTGCGACATGGGGCCTTAGTCTGCGACATGGGGCCTTAGTCTGCGACATGGGGCCTTAGTCTGCGACATGGGGCCTTAGTCTGCGACATGGGGCCTTAGTCTGCGACATGGGGCCTTAGTCTGCGACATGGGGCCTTAGTCTGCGACATGGGGCCTTAGTCTGCGACATGGGACTTCTTTAGTCTGCGACATGGGACTTCTTTAGTCTGCGACATGGGACTTCTTTAGTCTGCGACATGGGACTTCTTTAGTCTGCGACATGGGACTTCTTTAGTCTGCCACATGGGACTTCTTTAGTCTGCCACATGGGACTTCTTTAGTCTGCCACATGGGACTTCTTTAGTCTGCCACATGGGACTTCTTTAGTCTGCCACATGGGACTTCTTTAGTCTGCGACATGGGACTTCTTTAGTCTGCGACATGGGAACTTAGTCTGCGACATGGGAACTTAGTCTGCGACATGGGAACTTAGTCTGCGACATGGGACTTCTTTAGTCTGCGACATGGGACTTCTTTAGTCTGCGACATGGGACTTCTTTAGTCTGCGACATGGGACTTCTTTAGTCTGCGACATGGGACTTCTTTAGTCTGCGACATGGGACTTCTTTAGTCTGCGACATGGGACTTCTTTAGTCTGCGACATGGGACTTCTTTAGTCTGCGACATGAGACTTCTTTAGTCTGCGACATGGGACTTCTTTAGTCTGCGACATGGGACTTCTTTAGTCTGCGACATGGGACTTCTTTAGTCTGCGACATGGGACTTCTTTAGTCTGCGACATGGGACTTTAGTCTGCGACATGGGACTTTAGTCTGCGACATGGGGCCTTAGTCTGCGACATGGGGCCTTAGTCTGCGACATGGGGCCTTAGTCTGCGACATGGGGCCTTAGTCTGCGACATGGGGCCTTAGTCTGCGACATGGTTCCTTAGTCTGCGACATGGGGCCTTAGTCTGCGACATGGGACTTCTTTAGTCTGCGACATGGGACTTCTTTAGTCTGCGACATGGGACTTCTTTAGTCTGCGACATGGGACTTCTTTAGTCTGCGACATGGGACTTCTTTAGTCTGCGACATGGGACTTCTTTAGTCTGCCACATGGGACTTCTTTAGTCTGCCACATGGGACTTCTTTAGTCTGCCACATGGGACTTCTTTAGTCTGCCACATGGGACTTCTTTAGTCTGCCACATGGGACTTCTTTAGTCTGCCACATGGGACTTCTTTAGTCTGCCACATGGGACTTCTTTAGTCTGCCACATGGGACTTCTTTAGTCTGCCACATGGGACTTCTTTAGTCTGCCACATGGGACTTCTTTAGTCTGCCACATGGGACTTCTTTAGTCTGCGACATGGGACTTCTTTAGTCTGCGACATGGGACTTCTTTAGTCTGCGACATGGGACTTTAGTCTGCGACATGGGACTTTAGTCTGCGACATGGGGCCTTAGTCTGCGACATGGGGCCTTAGTCTGCGACATGGGGCCTTAGTCTGCGACATGGGGCCTTAGTCTGCGACATGGGGCCTTAGTCTGCGACATGGGGCCTTAGTCTGCGACATGGGGCCTTAGTCTGCGACATGGGGCCTTAGTCTGCGACATGGGGCCTTAGTCTGCGACATGGGACTTCTTTAGTCTGCGACATGGGACTTCTTTAGTCTGCCACATGGGACTTCTTTAGTCTGCCACATGGGACTTCTTTAGTCTGCCACATGGGACTTCTTTAGTCTGCCACATGGGACTTCTTTAGTCTGCCACATGGGACTTCTTTAGTCTGCCACATGGGACTTCTTTAGTCTGCCACATGGGACTTCTTTAGTCTGCCACATGGGACTTCTTTAGTCTGCCACATGGGACTTCTTTAGTCTGCCACATGGGACTTCTTTAGTCTGCCACATGGGACTTCTTTAGTCTGCCACATGGGACTTCTTTAGTCTGCCACATGGGACTTCTTTAGTCTGCCACATGGGACTTCTTTAGTCTGCCACATGGGACTTCTTTAGTCTGCCACATGGGACTTCTTTAGTCTGCCACATGGGACTTCTTTAGTCTGCGACATGGGACTTCTTTAGTCTGCGACATGGGACTTCTTTAGTCTGCGACATGGGACTTCTTTAGTCTGCGACATGGGACTTCTTTAGTCTGCGACATGGGACTTTAGTCTGCGACATGGGGCCTTAGTCTGCGACATGGGGCCCTAGTCTGCGACATGGGGCCTTAGTCTGCGACATGGGGCCTTAGTCTGCGACATGGGGCCTTAGTCTGCGACATGGGGCCTTAGTCTGCGACATGGGGCCTTAGTCTGCGACATGGGGCCTTAGTCTGCGACATGGGACTTCTTTAGTCTGCGACATGGGACTTCTTTAGTCTGCGACATGGGACTTCTTTAGTCTGCCACATGGGACTTCTTTAGTCTGCCACATGGGACTTCTTTAGTCTGCCACATGGGACTTCTTTAGTCTGCCACATGGGACTTCTTTAGTCTGCCACATGGGACTTCTTTAGTCTGCCACATGGGACTTCTTTAGTCTGCCACATGGGACTTCTTTAGTCTGCCACATGGGACTTCTTTAGTCTGCCACATGGGACTTCTTTAGTCTGCCACATGGGACTTCTTTAGTCTGCCACATGGGACTTCTTTAGTCTGCCACATGGGACTTCTTTAGTCTGCCACATGGGACTTCTTTAGTCTGCCACATGGGACTTCTTTAGTCTGCCACATGGGACTTCTTTAGTCTGCCACATGGGACTTCTTTAGTCTGCCACATGGGAATTTACTCAGTGAGTGGAGAATTTAATCTGTGCTTAGAGATTTTCATGTGTTTGGCGAATTTAGTCTAAGATGGTAGAAGTCTTTCAGTGACGGGAGGATTTAGTTTCTGCCGGGAGGATTTAGTTTCTGCCGGGAGGATTTGTTAATATTATTTATTATATGTAATACTAATATATATTATTATACTAATATAATTATACATAATTATATCATATTAGAGAAGAGATAATCAGTGAGAGGAGAATTTAGTCTGTGAGATTGGAATTTATTCTGTGACATGGGAATATACTCAGTGACATGAGAAATTTCTCAGTGACTGGAGAATTTAATCTGTGCTCAGAAATTTTCATGTGTTTGGCAAATATAGCCTAAGATGGTAGAAGTCTTTCAGTGACTTTAGGATTTAGTTTCTGCTGGGAGGATTTAGTTTCTGCCGGGAGGATTTAGTTTCTGCCGGGAGTTTTTGTTAATATTATTTAGTATATGTAATACTAATTATATATTATTATACTAATATAATTATACATAATTATATCATATTAGAGAATAATCAGCGAGAGGAAAACTTAGTCTGCGACATGGGAACTTAGTCTGCGACATGGGAACTTGGAACTTAGTCTGCGACATGGGAACTTAGTCTGCGACATGGGAACTTAGTCTGCGACATGGGAACTTAGTCTGCGACATGGGACTTCTTTAGTCTGCGACATGGGACTTCTTTAGTCTGCGACATGGGACTTCTTTAGTCTGCGACATGGGACTTCTTTAGTCTGCGACATGGGACTTCTTTAGTCTGCGACATGGGACTTCTTTAGTCTGCGACATGGGAACTTAGTCTGCGACATGGGAACTTAGTCTGCGACATGGGAACTTAGTCTGCGACATGGGACTTCTTTAGTCTGCGACATGGGACTTCTTTAGTCTGCCACATGGGACTTCTTTAGTCTGCGACATGGGACTTCTTTAGTCTGCGACATGGGACTTCTTTAGTCTGCGACATGGGACTTCTTTAGTCTGCGACATGGGACTTCTTTAGTCTGCGACATGGGACTTCTTTAGTCTGCGACATGGGACTTCTTTAGTCTGCGACATGGGACTTCTTTAGTCTGCGACATGGGACTTCTTTAGTCTGCGACATGGGACTTCTTTAGTCTGCGACATGGGACTTTAGTCTGCGACATGGGGCCTTAGTCTGCGACATGGGGCCTTAGTCTGCGACATGGGGCCTTAGTCTGCGACATGGGGCCTTAGTCTGCGACATGGGGCCTTAGTCTGCGACATGGGGCCTTAGTCTGCGACATGGGGCCTTAGTCTGCGACATGGGACTTCTTTAGTCTGCGACATGGGACTTCTTTAGTCTGCCACATGGGACTTCTTTAGTCTGCCACATGGGACTTCTTTAGTCTGCCACATGGGACTTCTTTAGTCTGCCACATGGGACTTCTTTAGTCTGCCACATGGGACTTCTTTAGTCTGCCACATGGGACTTCTTTAGTCTGCCACATGGGACTTCTTTAGTCTGCCACATGGGACTTCTTTAGTCTGCCACATGGGACTTCTTTAGTCTGCCACATGGGACTTCTTTAGTCTGCCACATGGGACTTCTTTAGTCTGCCACATGGGACTTCTTTAGTCTGCGACATGGGACTTCTTTAGTCTGCGACATGGGACTTCTTTAGTCTGCGACATGGGACTTCTTTAGTCTGCGACATGGGACTTTAGTCTGCGACATGGGGCCTTAGTCTGCGACATGGGGCCTTAGTCTGCGACATGGGGCCTTAGTCTGCGACATGGGGCCTTAGTCTGCGACATGGGGCCTTAGTCTGCGACATGGGGCCTTAGTCTGCGACATGGGGCCTTAGTCTGCGACATGGGGCCTTAGTCTGCGACATGGGACTTCTTTAGTCTGCCACATGGGACTTCTTTAGTCTGCCACATGGGACTTCTTTAGTCTGCCACATGGGACTTCTTTAGTCTGCCACATGGGACTTCTTTAGTCTGCCACATGGGACTTCTTTAGTCTGCCACATGGGACTTCTTTAGTCTGCCACATGGGACTTCTTTAGTCTGCCACATGGGACTTCTTTAGTCTGCCACATGGGACTTCTTTAGTCTGCCACATGGGACTTCTTTAGTCTGCGACATGGGACTTCTTTAGTCTGCGACATGGGACTTCTTTAGTCTGCGACATGGGACTTCTTTAGTCTGCCACATGGGACTTCTTTAGTCTGCCACATGGGAATTTACTCAGTGAGTGGAGAATTTAATCTGTGCTTAGAGATTTTCATGTGTTTGGCGAATTTAGTCTAAGATGGTAGAAGTCTTTCAGTGACGGGAGGATTTAGTTTCTGCCGGGAGGATTTAGTTTCTGCCGGGAGGATTTAGTTTCTGCCGGGAGGATTTAGTTTCTGCTGGGAGGATTTAGTTTCTGCCGGGAGGATAGGTTAATATTATTTATTATATGTAATACTAATTATATATTATTATACTAATATAATTTTACATAATCATATCATATTAGAGAATAATCAGTGAGAGGAGAATTTATTCTGTGACATGGGAATTTTTTCTGTGACATGGGAATTTACTCAGTGAGTGGAGAATTTAATCTGTGCTTAGAGATTTTCATGTGTTTGGCGAATTTAGTCTAAGATGGTAGAAGTCTTTCAGTGACTGGAGGATTTAGTTTCTGCCGGGAGGATTTAGTTTCTGCCGGGAGGATTTAGTTTCTGCCGGGAGGATTTAGTTTCTGCCGGGAGGATTTAGTTTCTGCCGGGAGGATAGGTTAATATTATTTATTATATGTAATACTAATTATATATTGTTATACTAATATAATTATAAATAATTATATCATATTAGAGAGCCGATAATCAGCGAGAGGGGAATTTAGTCTGTGACATGGGAATTTAGTCTGTGACATGGGAATTTAGTCTGTGACATGGGAATTTAGTCTGTGACATGGGAATTTAGTCTGTGACATGGGAATTTAGTCTGTGACATGGGAATTTAGTCTGTGACATGGGAATTTACTCTGTGACATGGGAATTTAGTCTGTGCTTAGAGATTTTCTTGTGTTAGGCGAATTTAGTCTAAGATGGTAGAAGACTTTCAGTGATGGGAGGATTTAGTTTCTGCCGGGAGGATTTAGTTTCTGCCGGGAGGATTTAGTTTCTGCCAGGAGGATTTAGTTTCTGCCGGGAGGATTTAGTTTCTGCCGGGAGGATTTAGTTTCTGCCGGGAGGATTTAGTTTCTGCCGGGAGGATTTAGTTTCTGCCGGGAGGATTTGTTAATATTATTTATTATATGTAATACTAATATATATTATTATACTAATATAATTATACATAATTATATCATATTAGAGAAGAGATAATCAGTGAGAGGAGAATTTAGTCTGTGAGATTGGAATTTATTCTGTGACATGGGAATTTATTCTGTGACATGGGAATATACTCAGTGACATGAGAAATTTCTCAGTGACTGGAGAATTTAATCTGTGCTCAGAAATTTTCATGTGTTTGGCAAATATAGCCTAAGATGGTAGAAGTCTTTCAGTGACTTTAGGATTTAGTTTCTGCTGGGAGGATTTAGTTTCTGCCGGGAGGATTTAGTTTCTGCCGGGAGTTTTTGTTAATATTATTTAGTATATGTAATACTAATTATATATTATTATACTAATATAATTATACATAATTATATCATATTAGAGAATAATCAGCGAGAGGAAAACTTAGTCTGCGACATGGGAACTTAGTCTGCGACATGGGAACTTGGAACTTAGTCTGCGACATGGGAACTTAGTCTGCGACATGGGAACTTAGTCTGCGACATGGGAACTTAGTCTGCGACATGGGAACTTAGTCTGCGACATGGGACTTCTTTAGTCTGCGACATGGGACTTCTTTAGTCTGCGACATGGGACTTCTTTAGTCTGCGACATGGGACTTCTTTAGTCTGCGACATGGGACTTCTTTAGTCTGCGACATGGGACTTCTTTAGTCTGCGACATGGGAACTTAGTCTGCGACATGGGAACTTAGTCTGCGACATGGGAACTTAGTCTGCGACATGGGACTTCTTTAGTCTGCGACATGGGACTTCTTTAGTCTGCGACATGGGACTTCTTTAGTCTGCGACATGGGACTTCTTTAGTCTGCGACATGGGACTTCTTTAGTCTGCGACATGGGACTTCTTTAGTCTGCGACATGGGACTTCTATAGTCTGCGACATGGGACTTCTTTAGTCTGCGACATGGGACTTCTTTAGTCTGCGACATGGGACTTCTTTAGTCTGCGACATGGGGCCTTAGTCTGCGACATGGGGCCTTAGTCTGCGACATGGGGCCTTAGTCTGCGACATGGGGCCTTAGTCTGCGACATGGGGCCTTAGTCTGCGACATGGGGCCTTAGTCTGCGACATGGGGCCTTAGTCTGCGACATGGGGCCTTAGTCTGCGACATGGGACTTCTTTAGTCTGCGACATGGGACTTCTTTAGTCTGCGACATGGGACTTCTTTAGTCTGCCACATGGGACTTCTTTAGTCTGCCACATGGGACTTCTTTAGTCTGCCACATGGGACTTCTTTAGTCTGCCACATGGGACTTCTTTAATCTGCCACATGGGACTTCTTTAGTCTGCCACATGGGACTTCTTTAGTCTGCCACATGGGACTTCTTTAGTCTGCCACATGGGACTTCTTTAGTCTGCCACATGGGACTTCTTTAGTCTGCCACATGGGACTTCTTTAGTCTGCCACATGGGACTTCTTTAGTCTGCCACATGGGACTTCTTTAGTCTGCCACATGGGACTTCTTTAGTCTGCCACATGGGACTTCTTTAGTCTGCCACATGGGACTTCTTTAGTCTGCGACATGGGACTTCTTTAGTCTGCGACATGGGACTTCTTTAGTCTGCGACATGGGACTTCTTTAGTCTGCGACATGGGACTTCTTTAGTCTGCGACATGGGACTTCTTTACTTCTTTAGTCTGCCACATGGGACTTCCTTACTTCTTTAGTCTGCCACATGGGACTTACTTCTTTAGTCTGCCACATGGGACTTACTTCTTTAGTCTGCCACATGGGACTTTACTCAGTGAGTGGAGAATTTAATCTGTGCTTAGAGATTTTCATGTGTTTGGCGAATTTAGTCTAAGATGGTAGAAGTCTTCCAGTGCCGGGAGGATTTAGTTTCTGCCGGGAGGATTTAGTTTCTGCCGGGAGGATTTAGTTTCTGCCGGGAGGATTTAGTTTCTGCCGGGAGGATTTAGTTTCTGCCGGGAGGATTAGGTTAATATTATTTATTATATGTAATACTAATATATATTATTATACTAATATAATTATACATAATTATATCATATTAGAGAAGAGATAATCAGTGAGAGGAGAATTTAGTCTGTGAGATTGGAATTTATTCTGTGACATGGGAATTTATTCTGTGACATGGGAATATACTCAGTGACATGAGAAATTTCTCAGTGACTGGAGAATTTAACCTGTGCTCAGAAATTTTCATGTGTTTGGCAAATACAGCCTAAGATGGTAGGAGTCTTTCAGTGACTTTAGGATTTAGTTTCTGCCAGGAGGATTTAGTTTCTGCCGGGAGGATTTAGTTTCTGCCAGGAGTTTTTGTTAATATTATTTAGTATATGTAATACTAATTATATATTATTATACTAATATAATTATACATAATTATATCATATTAGAGAATAATCAGCGAGAGGAAAACTTAGTCTGCGACATGGGAACTTAGTCTGCCACATGGGACTTTAGTCTGCCACATGGGACTTTAGTCTGCCACATGGGACTTTAGTCTGCCACATGGGACTTACTTCTTTAGTCTGCCACATGGGACTTACTTCTTTAGTCTGCCACATGGGACTTCTTTAGTCTGCCACATGGGACTTCTTTAGTCTGCCACATGGGACTTCTTTAGTCTGCCACATGGGACTTCTTTAGTCTGCCACATGGGACTTCTTTAGTCTGCCACATGGGACTTCTTTAGTCTGCCACATGGGACTTCTTTAGTCTGCCACATGGGACTTCTTTAGTCTGCCACATGGGACTTCTTTAGTCTGCCACATGGGACTTCTTTAGTCTGCCACATGGGACTTCTTTAGTCTGCCACATGGGACTTCTTTAGTCTGCCACATGGGACTTCTTTAGTCTGCCACATGGGACTTCTTTAGTCTGCCACATGGGACTTCTTTAGTCTGCGACATGGGACTTCTTTAGTCTGCGACATGGGACTTCTTTAGTCTGCGACATGGGACTTCTTTAGTCTGCGACATGGGACTTCTTTAGTCTGCGACATGGGACTTCTTAGTCTGCGACATGGGACTTTAGTCTGCGACATGGGACTTTAGTCTGCGACATGGGACTTTAGTCTGCGACATGGGACTTTAGTCTGCGACATGGGGCCTTAGTCTGCGACATGGGGCCTTAGTCTGCGACATGGGGCCTTAGTCTGCGACATGGGGCCTTAGTCTGCGACATGGGGCCTTAGTCTGCGACATGGGGCCTTAGTCTGCGACATGGGACTTCTTTAGTCTGCGACATGGGACTTCTTTAGTCTGCGACATGGGACTTCTTTAGTCTGCCACATGGGACTTCTTTAGTCTGCCACATGGGACTTCTTTAGTCTGCCACATGGGACTTCTTTAGTCTGCCACATGGGACTTCTTTAGTCTGCCACATGGGACTTCTTTAGTCTGCCACATGGGACTTCTTTAGTCTGCCACATGGGACTTCTTTAGTCTGCCACATGGGACTTCTTTAGTCTGCCACATGGGACTTCTTTAGTCTGCCACATGGGAATTTACTCAGTGAGTGGAGAATTTAATCTGTGCTTAGAGATTTTCATGTGTTTGGCGAATTTAGTCTAAGATGGTAGAAGTCTTTCAGTGACGGGAGGATTTAGTTTCTGCCGGGAGGATTTAGTTTCTGCCGGGAGGATTTAGTTTCTGCCGGGAGGATTTAGTTTCTGCTGGGAGGATTTAGTTTCTGCCGGGAGGATAGGTTAATATTATTTATTATATGTAATACTAATTATATATTATTATACTAATATAATTTTACATAATCATATCATATTAGAGAATAATCAGTGAGAGGAGAATTTATTCTGTGACATGGGAATTTTTTCTGTGACATGGGAATTTACTCAGTGAGTGGAGAATTTAATCTGTGCTTAGAGATTTTCATGTGTTTGGCGAATTTAGTCTAAGATGGTAGAAGTCTTTCAGTGACTGGAGGATTTAGTTTCTGCCGGGAGGATTTAGTTTCTGCCGGGAGGATTTAGTTTCTGCCGGGAGGATTTAGTTTCTGCCGGGAGGATTTAGTTTCTGCCGGGAGGATAGGTTAATATTATTTATTATATGTAATACTAATTATATATTGTTATACTAATATAATTATAAATAATTATATCATATTAGAGAGCCGATAATCAGCGAGAGGGGAATTTAGTCTGTGACATGGGAATTTAGTCTGTGACATGGGAATTTAGTCTGTGACATGGGAATTTAGTCTGTGACATGGGAATTTAGTCTGTGACATGGGAATTTAGTCTGTGACATGGGAATTTAGTCTGTGACATGGGAATTTAGTCTGTGACATGGGAATTTAGTCTGTGCTTAGAGATTTTCTTGTGTTAGGCGAATTTAGTCTAAGATGGTAGAAGACTTTCAGTGATGGGAGGATTTAGTTTCTGCCGGGAGGATTTAGTTTCTGCCGGGAGGATTTAGTTTCTGCCAGGAGGATTTAGTTTCTGCCGGGAGGATTTAGTTTCTGCCGGGAGGATTTAGTTTCTGCCGGGAGGATTTAGTTTCTGCCGGGAGGATTTAGTTTCTGCCGGGAGGATTTAGTTTCTGCCGGGAGGATTTGTTAATATTATTTATTATATGTAATACTAATATATATTATTATACTAATATAATTATACATAATTATATCATATTAGAGAAGAGATAATCAGTGAGAGGAGAATTTAGTCTGTGAGATTGGAATTTATTCTGTGACATGGGAATTTATTCTGTGACATGGGAATATACTCAGTGACATGAGAAATTTCTCAGTGACTGGAGAATTTAATCTGTGCTCAGAAATTTTCATGTGTTTGGCAAATATAGCCTAAGATGGTAGAAGTCTTTCAGTGACTTTAGGATTTAGTTTCTGCTGGGAGGATTTAGTTTCTGCCGGGAGGATTTAGTTTCTGCCGGGAGTTTTTGTTAATATTATTTAGTATATGTAATACTAATTATATATTATTATACTAATATAATTATACATAATTATATCATATTAGAGAATAATCAGCGAGAGGAAAACTTAGTCTGCGACATGGGAACTTAGTCTGCGACATGGGAACTTGGAACTTAGTCTGCGACATGGGAACTTAGTCTGCGACATGGGAACTTAGTCTGCGACATGGGAACTTAGTCTGCGACATGGGAACTTAGTCTGCGACATGGGACTTCTTTAGTCTGCGACATGGGACTTCTTTAGTCTGCGACATGGGACTTCTTTAGTCTGCGACATGGGACTTCTTTAGTCTGCGACATGGGACTTCTTTAGTCTGCGACATGGGACTTCTTTAGTCTGCGACATGGGAACTTAGTCTGCGACATGGGAACTTAGTCTGCGACATGGGAACTTAGTCTGCGACATGGGACTTCTTTAGTCTGCGACATGGGACTTCTTTAGTCTGCGACATGGGACTTCTTTAGTCTGCGACATGGGACTTCTTTAGTCTGCGACATGGGACTTCTATAGTCTGCGACATGGGACTTCTTTAGTCTGCGACATGGGACTTCTTTAGTCTGCGACATGGGACTTCTTTAGTCTGCGACATGGGACTTTAGTCTGCGACATGGGACTTTAGTCTGCGACATGGGGCCTTAGTCTGCGACATGGGGCCTTAGTCTGCGACATGGGGCCTTAGTCTGCGACATGGGGCCTTAGTCTGCGACATGGGGCCTTAGTCTGCGACATGGGGCCTTAGTCTGCGACATGGGGCCTTAGTCTGCGACATGGGGCCTTAGTCTGCGACATGGGACTTCTTTAGTCTGCGACATGGGACTTCTTTAGTCTGCGACATGGGACTTCTTTAGTCTGCCACATGGGACTTCTTTAGTCTGCCACATGGGACTTCTTTAGTCTGCCACATGGGACTTCTTTAGTCTGCCACATGGGACTTCTTTAATCTGCCACATGGGACTTCTTTAGTCTGCCACATGGGACTTCTTTAGTCTGCCACATGGGACTTCTTTAGTCTGCGACATGGGACTTCTTTAGTCTGCCACATGGGACTTCTTTAGTCTGCCACATGGGACTTCTTTAGTCTGCCACATGGGACTTCTTTAGTCTGCCACATGGGACTTCTTTAGTCTGCCACATGGGACTTCTTTAGTCTGCCACATGGGACTTCTTTAGTCTGCCACATGGGACTTCTTTAGTCTGCCACATGGGACTTCTTTAGTCTGCCACATGGGACTTCTTTAGTCTGCCACATGGGACTTCTTTAGTCTGCCACATGGGACTTCTTTAGTCTGCCACATGGGACTTCTTTAGTCTGCCACATGGGACTTCTTTAGTCTGCCACATGGGACTTCTTTAGTCTGCCACATGGGACTTCTTTAGTCTGCCACATGGGACTTCTTTAGTCTGCCACATGGGACTTCTTTAGTCTGCCACATGGGAATTTACTCAGTGAGTGGAGAATTTAATCTGTGCTTAGAGATTTTCATGTGTTTGGCGAATTTAGTCTAAGATGGTAGAAGTCTTTCAGTGACGGGAGGATTTAGTTTCTGCCGGGAGGATTTAGTTTCTGCCGGGAGGATTTGTTAATATTATTTATTATATGTAATACTAATATATATTATTATACTAATATAATTATACATAATTATATCATATTAGAGAAGAGATAATCAGTGAGAGGAGAATTTAGTCTGTGAGATTGGAATTTATTCTGTGACATGGGAATTTATTCTGTGACATGGGAATATACTCAGTGACATGAGAAATTTCTCAGTGACTGGAGAATTTAATCTGTGCTCAGAAATTTTCATGTGTTTGGCAAATATAGCCTAAGATGGTAGAAGTCTTTCAGTGACTTTAGGATTTAGTTTCTGCTGGGAGGATTTAGTTTCTGCCGGGAGGATTTAGTTTCTGCCGGGAGTTTTTGTTAATATTATTTAGTATATGTAATACTAATTATATATTATTATACTAATATAATTATACATAATTATATCATATTAGAGAATAATCAGCGAGAGGAAAACTTAGTCTGCGACATGGGAACTTAGTCTGCGACATGGGAACTTGGAACTTAGTCTGCGACATGGGAACTTAGTCTGCGACATGGGAACTTAGTCTGCGACATGGGACTTCTTTAGTCTGCGACATGGGACTTCTTTAGTCTGCCACATGGGACTTCTTTAGTCTGCCACATGGGACTTCTTTAGTCTGCCACATGGGACTTCTTTAGTCTGCGACATGGGAACTTAGTCTGCGACATGGGAACTTAGTCTGCGACATGGGAACTTAGTCTGCGACATGGGACTTCTTTAGTCTGCGACATGGGACTTCTTTAGTCTGCGACATGGGACTTCTTTAGTCTGCGACATGGGACTTCTTTAGTCTGCCACATGGGACTTCTTTAGTCTGCCACATGGGACTTCTTTAGTCTGCCACATGGGACTTCTTTAGTCTGCCACATGGGACTTCTTTAGTCTGCCACATGGGACTTCTTTAGTCTGCCACATGGGAATTTACTCAGTGAGTGGAGAATTTAATCTGTGCTTAGAGATTTTCATGTGTTTGGCGAATTTAGTCTAAGATGGTAGAAGTCTTTCAGTGACGGGAGGATTTAGTTTCTGCCGGGAGGATTTAGTTTCTGCCGGGAGGATTTGTTAATATTATTTATTATATGTAATACTAATATATATTATTATACTAATATAATTATACATAATTATATCATATTAGAGAAGAGATAATCAGTGAGAGGAGAATTTAGTCTGTGAGATTGGAATTTATTCTGTGACATGGGAATTTATTCTGTGACATGGGAATATACTCAGTGACATGAGAAATTTCTCAGTGACTGGAGAATTTAATCTGTGCTCAGAAATTTTCATGTGTTTGGCAAATATAGCCTAAGATGGTAGAAGTCTTTCAGTGACTTTAGGATTTAGTTTCTGCTGGGAGGATTTAGTTTCTGCCGGGAGGATTTAGTTTCTGCCGGGAGTTTTTGTTAATATTATTTAGTATATGTAATACTAATTATATATTATTATACTAATATAATTATACATAATTATATCATATTAGAGAATAATCAGCGAGAGGAAAACTTAGTCTGCGACATGGGAACTTAGTCTGCGACATGGGAACTTGGAACTTAGTCTGCGACATGGGAACTTAGTCTGCGACATGGGAACTTAGTCTGCGACATGGGAACTTAGTCTGCGACATGGGACTTCTTTAGTCTGCGACATGGGACTTCTTTAGTCTGCCACATGGGACTTCTTTAGTCTGCCACATGGGACTTCTTTAGTCTGCCACATGGGACTTCTTTAGTCTGCGACATGGGAACTTAGTCTGCGACATGGGAACTTAGTCTGCGACATGGGAACTTAGTCTGCGACATGGGACTTCTTTAGTCTGCGACATGGGACTTCTTTAGTCTGCGACATGGGACTTCTTTAGTCTGCGACATGGGACTTCTTTAGTCTGCGACATGGGACTTCTTTAGTCTGCGACATGGGACTTCTTTAGTCTGCGACATGGGACTTCTTTAGTCTGCGACATGGGACTTCTTTAGTCTGCGACATGGGACTTCTTTAGTCTGCGACATGGGACTTTAGTCTGCGACATGGGGCCTTAGTCTGCGACATGGGGCCTTAGTCTGCGACATGGGGCCTTAGTCTGCGACATGGGGCCTTAGTCTGCGACATGGGGCCTTAGTCTGCGACATGGGGCCTTAGTCTGCGACATGGGGCCTTAGTCTGCGACATGGGGCCTTAGTCTGCGACATGGGACCTTAGTCTGCGACATGGGGCCTTAGTCTGCGACATGGGAGTTCTTTAGTCTGCGACATGGGACTTCTTTAGTCTGCGACATGGGACTTCTTTAGTCTGCGACATGGGACTTCTTTAGTCTGCGACATGGGAACTTAGTCTGCGACATGGGAACTTAGTCTGCGACATGGGAACTTAGTCTGCGACATGGGACTTCTTTAGTCTGCGACATGGGACTTCTTTAGTCTGCGACATGGGACTTCTTTAGTCTGCGACATGGGACTTCTTTAGTCTGCGACATGGGACTTCTTTAGTCTGCGACATGGGACTTCTTTAGTCTGCGACATGGGACTTCTTTAGTCTGCGACATGGGACTTCTTTAGTCTGCGACATGGGACTTCTTTAGTCTGCGACATGGGACTTCTTTAGTCTGCGACATGGGACTTCTTTAGTCTGCGACATGGGACTTTTAGTCTGCGACATGGGACTCTTAGTCTGCGACATGGGGCCTTAGTCTGCGACATGGGGCCTTAGTCTGCGACATGGGGCCTTAGTCTGCGACATGGGGCCTTAGTCTGCGACATGGGGCCTTAGTCTGCGACATGGGGCCTTAGTCTGCGACATGGGGCCTTAGTCTGCGACATGGGACTCTTAGTCTGCGACATGGGACTTCTTTAGTCTGCGACATGGGACTTCTTTAGTCTGCGACATGGGACTTCTTTAGTCTGCGACATGGGACTTCTTTAGTCTGCCACATGGGACTTCTTTAGTCTGCCACATGGGACTTCTTTAGTCTGCCACATGGGACTTCTTTAGTCTGCCACATGGGACTTCTTTAGTCTGCCACATGGGACTTCTTTAGTCTGCCACATGGGACTTCTTTAGTCTGCCACATGGGACTTCTTTAGTCTGCCACATGGGACTTCTTTAGTCTGCCACATGGGACTTCTTTAGTCTGCCACATGGGACTTCTTTAGTCTGCCACATGGGACTTCTTTAGTCTGCGACATGGGACTTCTTTAGTCTGCGACATGGGACTTCTTTAGTCTGCGACATGGGACTTCTTTAGTCTGCGACATGGGACTTCTTTAGTCTGCGACATGGGACTTTAGTCTGCGACATGGGACTTTAGTCTGCGACATGGGGCCTTAGTCTGCGACATGGGGCCTTAGTCTGCGACATGGGGCCTTAGTCTGCGACATGGGGCCTTAGTCTGCGACATGGGGCCTTAGTCTGCGACATGGGGCCTTAGTCTGCGACATGGGGCCTTAGTCTGCGACATGGGGCCTTAGTCTGCGACATGGGGCCTTAGTCTGCGACATGGGGCCTTAGTCTGCGACATGGGACTTCTTTAGTCTGCGACATGGGACTTCTTTAGTCTGCCACATGGGACTTCTTTAGTCTGCCACATGGGACTTCTTTAGTCTGCCACATGGGACTTCTTTAGTCTGCCACATGGGACTTCTTTAGTCTGCCACATGGGACTTCTTTAGTCTGCCACATGGGACTTCTTTAGTCTGCCACATGGGACTTCTTTAGTCTGCCACATGGGACTTCTTTAGTCTGCCACATGGGACTTCTTTAGTCTGCCACATGGGACTTCTTTAGTCTGCCACATGGGACTTCTTTAGTCTGCCACATGGGACTTCTTTAGTCTGCCACATGGGAATTTACTCAGTGAGTGGAGAATTTAATCTGTGCTTAGAGATTTTCATGTGTTTGGCGAATTTAGTCTAAGATGGTAGAAGTCTTTCAGTGACGGGAGGATTTAGTTTCTGCCGGGAGGATTTAGTTTCTGCCGGGAGGATTTAGTTTCTGCCGGGAGGATTTAGTTTCTGCTGGGAGGATTTAGTTTCTGCCGGGAGGATAGGTTAATATTATTTATTATATGTAATACTAATTATATATTATTATACTAATATAATTTTACATAATCATATCATATTAGAGAATAATCAGTGAGAGGAGAATTTATTCTGTGACATGGGAATTTTTTCTGTGACATGGGAATTTACTCAGTGAGTGGAGAATTTAATCTGTGCTTAGAGATTTTCATGTGTTTGGCGAATTTAGTCTAAGATGGTAGAAGTCTTTCAGTGACGGGAGGATTTAGTTTCTGCCGGGAGGATTTAGTTTCTGCCGGGAGGATTTAGTTTCTGCCGGGAGGATTTAGTTTCTGCCGGGAGGATTTAGTTTCTGCCGGGAGGATAGGTTAATATTATTTATTATATGTAATACTAATTATATATTGTTATACTAATATAATTATAAATAATTATATCATATTAGAGAGCCGATAATCAGCGAGAGGGGAATTTAGTCTGTGACATGGGAATTTAGTCTGTGACATGGGAATTTAGTCTGTGACATGGGAATTTAGTCTGTGACATGGGAATTTAGTCTGTGACATGGGAATTTAGTCTGTGACATGGGAATTTAGTCTGTGACATGGGAATTTAGTCTGTGACATGGGAATTTAGTCTGTGCTTAGAGATTTTCTTGTGTTAGGCGAATTTAGTCTAAGATGGTAGAAGACTTTCAGTGATGGGAGGATTTAGTTTCTGCCGGGAGGATTTAGTTTCTGCCGGGAGGATTTAGTTTCTGCCGGGAGGATTTAGTTTCTGCCGGGAGGATTTAGTTTCTGCCGGGAGGATTTAGTTTCTGCCGGGAGGATTTAGTTTCTGCCGGGAGGATTTAGTTTCTGCCGGGAGGATTTGTTAATATTATTTATTATATGTAATACTAATATATATTATTATACTAATATAATTATACATAATTATATCATATTAGAGAAGAGATAATCAGTGAGAGGAGAATTTAGTCTGTGAGATTGGAATTTATTCTGTGACATGGGAATTTATTCTGTGACATGGGAATATACTCAGTGACATGAGAAATTTCTCAGTGACTGGAGAATTTAATCTGTGCTCAGAAATTTTCATGTGTTTGGCAAATATAGCCTAAGATGGTAGAAGTCTTTCAGTGACTTTAGGATTTAGTTTCTGCTGGGAGGATTTAGTTTCTGCCGGGAGGATTTAGTTTCTGCCGGGAGTTTTTGTTAATATTATTTAGTATATGTAATACTAATTATATATTATTATACTAATATAATTATACATAATTATATCATATTAGAGAATAATCAGCGAGAGGAAAACTTAGTCTGCGACATGGGAACTTAGTCTGCGACATGGGAACTTGGAACTTAGTCTGCGACATGGGAACTTAGTCTGCGACATGGGAACTTAGTCTGCGACATGGGAACTTAGTCTGCGACATGGGAACTTAGTCTGCGACATGGGACTTCTTTAGTCTGCGACATGGGACTTCTTTAGTCTGCGACATGGGACTTCTTTAGTCTGCGACATGGGACTTCTTTAGTCTGCGACATGGGACTTCTTTAGTCTGCGACATGGGACTTCTTTAGTCTGCGACATGGGAACTTAGTCTGCGACATGGGAACTTAGTCTGCGACATGGGAACTTAGTCTGCGACATGGGACTTCTTTAGTCTGCGACATGGGACTTCTTTAGTCTGCGACATGGGACTTCTTTAGTCTGCGACATGGGACTTCTTTAGTCTGCGACATGGGACTTCTTTAGTCTGCGACATGGGACTTCTTTAGTCTGCGACATGGGACTTCTTTAGTCTGCGACATGGGACTTCTTTAGTCTGCGACATGGGACTTCTATAGTCTGCGACATGGGACTTCTTTAGTCTGCGACATGGGACTTCTTTAGTCTGCGACATGGGACTTCTTTAGTCTGCGACATGGGACTTTAGTCTGCGACATGGGACTTTAGTCTGCGACATGGGGCCTTAGTCTGCGACATGGGGCCTTAGTCTGCGACATGGGGCCTTAGTCTGCGACATGGGGCCTTAGTCTGCGACATGGGGCCTTAGTCTGCGACATGGGGCCTTAGTCTGCGACATGGGGCCTTAGTCTGCGACATGGGGCCTTAGTCTGCGACATGGGGCCTTAGTCTGCGACATGGGACTTCTTTAGTCTGCGACATGGGACTTCTTTAGTCTGCGACATGGGACTTCTTTAGTCTGCGACATGGGACTTCTTTAGTCTGCCACATGGGACTTCTTTAGTCTGCCACATGGGACTTCTTTAGTCTGCCACATGGGACTTCTTTAGTCTGCCACATGGGACTTCTTTAATCTGCCACATGGGACTTCTTTAGTCTGCCACATGGGACTTCTTTAGTCTGCCACATGGGACTTCTTTAGTCTGCGACATGGGACTTCTTTAGTCTGCCACATGGGACTTCTTTAGTCTGCCACATGGGACTTCTTTAGTCTGCCACATGGGACTTCTTTAGTCTGCCACATGGGACTTCTTTAGTCTGCCACATGGGACTTCTTTAGTCTGCCACATGGGACTTCTTTAGTCTGCCACATGGGACTTCTTTAGTCTGCCACATGGGACTTCTTTAGTCTGCCACATGGGACTTCTTTAGTCTGCCACATGGGACTTCTTTAGTCTGCCACATGGGACTTCTTTAGTCTGCGACATGGGACTTCTTTAGTCTGCGACATGGGACTTCTTTAGTCTGCGACATGGGACTTCTTTAGTCTGCGACATGGGACTTCTTTAGTCTGCGACATGGGACTTCTTTAGTCTGCGACATGGAACTTAGTCTGCGACATGGGGCCTTAGTCTGCGACATGGGGCCTTAGTCTGCGACATGGGGCCTTAGTCTGCTACATGGGGCCTTAGTCTGCGACATGGGGCCTTAGTCTGCGACATGGGGCCTTAGTCTGCGACATGGGGCCTTAGTCTGCGACATGGGGCCTTAGTCTGCGACATGGGGCCTTAGTCTGCGACATGGGACTCTTAGTCTGCGACATGGGACTTCTTTAGTCTGCGACATGGGACTTCTTTAGTCTGCGACATGGGACTTCTTTAGTCTGCCACATGGGACTTCTTTAGTCTGCCACATGGGACTTCTTTAGTCTGCCACATGGGACTTCTTTAGTCTGCCACATGGGACTTCTTTAGTCTGCCACATGGGACTTCTTTAGTCTGCCACATGGGACTTCTTTAGTCTGCCACATGGGACTTCTTTAGTCTGCCACATGGGACTTCTTTAGTCTGCCACATGGGACTTCTTTAGTCTGCCACATGGGACTTCTTTAGTCTGCCACATGGGACTTCTTTAGTCTGCCACATGGGACTTCTTTAGTCTGCCACATGGGACTTCTTTAGTCTGCCACATGGGAATTTACTCAGTGAGTGGAGAATTTAATCTGTGCTTAGAGATTTTCATGTGTTTGGCGAATTTAGTCTAAGATGGTAGAAGTCTTTCAGTGACGGGAGGATTTAGTTTCTGCCGGGAGGATTTAGTTTCTGCCGGGAGGATTTGTTAATATTATTTATTATATGTAATGCTAATATATATTATTATACTAATATAATTATACATAATTATATCATATTAGAGAAGAGATAATCAGTGAGAGGAGAATTTAGTCTGTGAGATTGGAATTTATTCTGTGACATGGGAATTTATTCTGTGACATGGGAATATACTCAGTGACATGAGAAATTTCTCAGTGACTGGAGAATTTAATCTGTGCTCAGAAATTTTCATGTGTTTGGCAAATATAGCCTAAGATGGTAGAAGTCTTTCAGTGACTTTAGGATTTAGTTTCTGCTGGGAGGATTTAGTTTCTGCCGGGAGGATTTAGTTTCTGCCGGGAGTTTTTGTTAATATTATTTAGTATATGTAATACTAATTATATATTATTATACTAATATAATTATACATAATTATATCATATTAGAGAATAATCAGCGAGAGGAAAACTTAGTCTGCGACATGGGAACTTAGTCTGCGACATGGGAACTTGGAACTTAGTCTGCGACATGGGAACTTAGTCTGCGACATGGGAACTTAGTCTGCGACATGGGAACTTAGTCTGCGACATGGGACTTCTTTAGTCTGCGACATGGGACTTCTTTAGTCTGCGACATGGGACTTCTTTAGTCTGCGACATGGGACTTCTTTAGTCTGCGACATGGGACTTCTTTAGTCTGCGACATGGGAACTTAGTCTGCGACATGGGAACTTAGTCTGCGACATGGGAACTTAGTCTGCGACATGGGACTTCTTTAGTCTGCGACATGGGACTTCTTTAGTCTGCGACATGGGACTTCTTTAGTCTGCGACATGGGACTTCTTTAGTCTGCGACATGGGACTTCTTTAGTCTGCGACATGGGACTTCTTTAGTCTGCGACATGGGACTTTAGTCTGCGACATGGGGCCTTAGTCTGCGACATGGGGCCTTAGTCTGCGACATGGGGCCTTAGTCTGCGACATGGGGCCTTAGTCTGCGACATGGGGCCTTAGTCTGCGACATGGGGCCTTAGTCTGCGACATGGGACCTTAGTCTGCGACATGGGGCCTTAGTCTGCGACATGGGACTTCTTAGTCTGCGACATGGGACTTCTTTAGTCTGCGACATGGGACTTCTTTAGTCTGCGACATGGGACTTCTTTAGTCTGCGACATGGGACTTCTTTAGTCTGCGACATGGGACTTCTTTAGTCTGCCACATGGGACTTCTTTAGTCTGCCACATGGGACTTCTTTAGTCTGCCACATGGGACTTCTTTAGTCTGCCACATGGGACTTCTTTAGTCTGCCACATGGGACTTCTTTAGTCTGCCACATGGGACTTCTTTAGTCTGCCACATGGGACTTCTTTAGTCTGCCACATGGGACTTCTTTAGTCTGCCACATGGGACTTCTTTAGTCTGCCACATGGGACTTCTTTAGTCTGCCACATGGGACTTCTTTAGTCTGCCACATGGGACTTCTTTAGTCTGCCACATGGGACTTCTTTAGTCTGCCACATGGGACTTCTTTAGTCTGCCACAATGGAATTTACTCAGTGAGTGGAGAATTTAATCTGTGCTTAGAGATTTTCATGTGTTTGGCGAATTTAGTCTAAGATGGTAGAAGTCTTTCAGTGACGGGAGGATTTAGTTTCTGCCGGGAGGATTTAGTTTCTGCCGGGAGGATTTAGTTTCTGCCGGGAGGATTTAGTTTCTGCCGGGAGGATTTAGTTTCTGCCGGGAGGATAGGTTAATATTATTTATTATATGTAATACTAATTATATATTATTATACTAATATAATTTTACATAATCATATCATATTAGAGAATAATCAGTGAGAGGAGAATTTATTCTGTGACATGGGAATTTTTTCTGTGACATGGGAATTTACTCAGTGAGTGGAGAATTTAATCTGTGCTTAGAGATTTTCATGTGTTTGGCGAATTTAGTCTAAGATGGTAGAAGTCTTTCAGTGACTGGAGGATTTAGTTTCTGCCGGGAGGATTTAGTTTCTGCCGGGAGGATTTAGTTTCTGCCGGGAGGATTTAGTTTCTGCCGGGAGGATTTAGTTTCTGCCGGGAGGATAGGTTAATATTATTTATTATATGTAATACTAATTATATATTGTTATACTAATATAATTATAAATAATTATATCATATTAGAGAGCCGATAATCAGCGAGAGGGGAATTTAGTCTGTGACATGGGAATTTAGTCTGTGACATGGGAATTTAGTCTGTGACATGGGAATTTAGTCTGTGACATGAGAATTTAGTCTGTGACATGGGAATTTAGTCTGTGACATGGGAATTTAGTCTGTGACATGGGAATTTAGTCTGTGACATGGGAATTTAGTCTGTGACATGGGAATTTAGTCTGTGCTTAGAGATTTTCTTGTGTTAGGCGAATTTAGTCTAAGATGGTAGAAGACTTTCAGTGACGGGAGGATTTAGTTTCTGCCGGGAGGATTTAGTTTCTGCCAGGAGGATTTAGTTTCTGCCGGGAGGATTTAGTTTCTGCCGGGAGGATTTAGTTTCTGCCGGGAGGATTTAGTTTCTGCCGGGAGGATTTAGTTTCTGCCGGGAGGATTTGTTAATATTATTTATTATATGTAATACTAATATATATTATTATACTAATATAATTATACATAATTATATCATATTAGAGAAGAGATAATCAGTGAGAGGAGAATTTAGTCTGTGAGATTGGAATTTATTCTGTGACATGGGAATTTATTCTGTGACATGGGAATATACTCAGTGACATGAGAAATTTCTCAGTGACTGGAGAATTAATCTGTGCTCAGAAATTTTCATGTGTTTGGCAAATATAGCCTAAGATGGTAGAAGTCTTTCAGTGACTTTAGGATTTAGCTTCTGCCGGGAGGATTTAGTTTCTGCCGGGAGGATTTAGTTTCTGCCGGGAGGATTTAGTTTCTGCCGGGAGGATTTAGTTTCTGCCGGGTGGATTTAGTTTCTGCCAGGAGGATTTAGTTTCTGCCGGGAGGATTTAGTTTCTGCCGGGAGGATTTAGTTTCTGCCGGGAGGATTTAGTTTCTGCCGGGAGGATTTAGTTTCTGCCGGGAGGATTTGTTAATATTATTTATTATATGTAATACTAATATATATTATTATACTAATATAATTATACATAATTATATCATATTAGAGAAGAGATAATCAGTGAGAGGAGAATTTAGTCTGTGACATTGGAATTTATTCTGTGACATGGGAATTTATTCTGTGACATGGGAATATACTCAGTGACATGAGAAATTTCTCAGTGACTGGAGAATTTAATCTGTGCTCAGAAATTTTCATGTGTTTGGCAAATATAGCCTAAGATGGTAGAAGTCTTTCAGTGACTTTAGGATTTAGTTTCTGCCGGGAGGATTTAGTTTCGGCCGGGAGGATTTAGTTTCTGCCGGGAGTTTTTGTTAATATTATTTAGTATATGTAATACTAATTATATATTATTATACTAATATAATTATACATAATTATATCATATTAGAGAATAATCAGCGAGAGGAAAACTTAGTCTGCGACATGGGAACTTAGTCTGCGACATGGGAACTTGGAACTTAGTCTGCGACATGGGAACTTAGTCTGCGACATGGGACTTTAGTCTGCGACATGGGACTTTAGTCTGCGACATGGGACTTTAGTCTGCGACATGGGACTTTAGTCTGCGACATGGGACTTCAGTCTGCGACATGGGGCCTTAGTCTGCGACATGGGGCCTTAGTCTGCGACATGGGGCCTTAGTCTGCGACATGGGGCCTTAGTCTGCGACATGGGGCCTTAGTCTGCGACATGGGGCCTTAGTCTGCGACATGGGACTTCTTTAGTCTGCGACATGGGACTTCTTTAGTCTGCCACATGGGACTTCTTTAGTCTGCCACATGGGACTTCTTTAGTCTGCGACATGGGACTTCTTTAGTCTGCGACATGGGACTTCTTTAGTCTGCCACATGGGACTTCTTTAGTCTGCCACATGGGACTTCTTTAGTCTGCCACATGGGACTTCTTTAGTCTGCCACATGGGACTTCTTTAGTCTGCCACATGGGACTTCTTTAGTCTGCCACATGGGACTTCTTTAGTCTGCCACATGGGACTTCTTTAGTCTGCCACATGGGACTTCTTTAGTCTGCCACATGGGACTTCTTTAGTCTGCCACATGGGACTTCTTTAGTCTGCCACATGGGACTTCTTTAGTCTGCCACATGGGACTTCTTTAGTCTGCCACATGGGACTTCTTAGTCTGCCACATGGGACTTCTTTAGTCTGCCACATGGGACTTCTTTAGTCTGCCACATGGGACTTCTTTAGTCTGCCACATGGGACTTCCTTACTTCTTTAGTCTGCCACATGGGACTTCCTTACTTCTTTAGTCTGCCACATGGGACTTCCTTACTTCTTTAGTCTGCCACATGGGACTTCCTTACTTCTTTAGTCTGCCACATGGGACTTCCTTACTTCTTTAGTCTGCCACATGGGACTTCCTTACTTCTTTAGTCTGCCACATGGGACTTCCTTACTTCTTTAGTCTGCCACATGGGACTTCCTTACTTCTTTAGTCTGCCACATGGGACTTCCTTACTTCTTTAGTCTGCCACATGGGACTTCCTTACTTCTTTAGTCTGCCACATGGGACTTCCTTACTTCTTTAGTCTGCCACATGGGACTTACTTACTTCTTTAGTCTGCCACATGGGACTTCCTTACTTCTTTAGTCTGCCACATGGGACTTCCTTACTTCTTTAGTCTGCCACATGGGACTTCCTTACTTCTTTAGTCTGCCACATGGGACTTCCTTACTTCTTTAGTCTGCCACATGGGACTTCCTTACTTCTTTAGTCTGCCACATGGGACTTCCTTACTTCTTTAGTCTGCCACATGGGACTTCCTTACTTCTTTAGTCTGCCACATGGGACTTCCTTACTTCTTTAGTCTGCCACATGGGACTTCCTTACTTCTTTAGTCTGCCACATGGGACTTCCTTACTTCTTTAGTCTGCCACATGGGACTTCCTTACTTCTTTAGTCTGCCACATGGGACTTCCTTACTTCTTTAGTCTGCCACATGGGACTTCCTTACTTCTTTAGTCTGCCACATGGGACTTCCTTACTTCTTTAGTCTGCCACATGGGACTTACTTCTTTAGTCTGCCACATGGGACTTCCTTACTTCTTTAGTCTGCCACATGGGACTTCCTTACTTCTTTAGTCTGCCACATGGGACTTCCTTACTTCTTTAGTCTGCCACATGGGACTTCCTTACTTCTTTAGTCTGCCACATGGGACTTCCTTACTTCTTTAGTCTGCCACATGGGACTTCCTTACTTCTTTAGTCTGCCACATGGGACTTCCTTACTTCTTTAGTCTGCCACATGGGACTTCCTTACTTCTTTAGTCTGCCACATGGGACTTCCTTACTTCTTTAGTCTGCCACATGGGACTTCCTTACTTCTTTAGTCTGCCACATGGGACTTACTTCTTTAGTCTGCCACATGGGACTTACTTCTTTAGTCTGCCACATGGGACTTACTTCTTTAGTCTGCCACATGGGACTTTACTCAGTGAGTGGAGAATTTCATCTGTGCTTAGAGATTTTCATGTGTTTGGCGAATTTAGTCTAAGATGGTAGAAGTCTTCCAGTGCCGGGAGGATTTAGTTTCTGCCGGGAGGATTTAGTTTCTGCCGGGAGGATTTAGTTTCTGCCGGGAGGATTTGTTAATATTATTTATTATATGTAATACTAATATATATTATTATACTAATATAATTATACATAATTATATCATATTAGAGAAGAGATAATCAGTGAGAGGAGAATTTAGTCTGTGAGATTGGAATTTATTCTGTGACATGGGAATTTATTCTGTGACATGGGAATATACTCAGTGACATGAGAAATTTCTCAGTGACTGGAGAATTTAACCTGTGCTCAGAAATTTTCATGTGTTTGGCAAATACAGCCTAAGATGGTAGGAGTCTTTCAGTGACTTTAGGATTTAGTTTCTGCCGGGAGGATTTAGTTTCTGCCGGGAGGATTTAGTTTCTGCCAGGAGTTTTTGTTAATATTATTTAGTATATGTAATACTAATTATATATTATTATACTAATATAATTATACATAATTATATCATATTAGAGAATAATCAGCGAGAGGAAAACTTAGTCTGCGACATGGGAACTTAGTCTGCCACATGGGACTTTAGTCTGCCACATGGGACTTTAGTCTGCCACATGGGACTTTAGTCTGCCACATGGGACTTACTTCTTTAGTCTGCCACATGGGACTTACTTCTTTAGTCTGCCACATGGGACTTCTTTAGTCTGCCACATGGGACTTCTTTAGTCTGCCACATGGGACTTCTTTAGTCTGCCACATGGGACTTCTTTAGTCTGCCACATGGGACTTCTTTAGTCTGCCACATGGGACTTCTTTAGTCTGCCACATGGGACTTCTTAGTCTGCCACATGGGACTTCTTTAGTCTGCCACATGGGACTTCTTTAGTCTGCCACATGGGACTTCTTTAGTCTGCCACATGGACTTCTTTAGTCTGCCACATGGGACTTCTTTAGTCTGCCACATGGGACTTCTTTAGTCTGCGACATGGGACTTCTTTAGTCTGCGACATGGGACTTCTTTAGTCTGCGACATGGGACTTCTTTAGTCTGCGACATGGGACTTCTTTAGTCTGCGACATGGGACTTCTTAGTCTGCGACATGGGACTTTAGTCTGCGACATGGGACTTTAGTCTGCGACATGGGACTTTAGTCTGCGACATGGGACTTTAGTCTGCGACATGGGGCCTTAGTCTGCGACATGGGGCCTTAGTCTGCGACATGGGGCCTTAGTCTGCGACATGGGGCCTTAGTCTGCGACATGGGGCCTTAGTCTGCGACATGGGGCCTTAGTCTGCGACATGGGACTTCTTTAGTCTGCCACATGGGACTTCTTTAGTCTGCCACATGGGACTTCTTTAGTCTGCCACATGGGACTTCTTTAGTCTGCCACATGGGACTTCTTTAGTCTGCCACATGGGACTTCTTTAGTCTGCCACATGGGACTTCTTTAGTCTGCCACATGGGACTTCTTTAGTCTGCCACATGGGACTTCTTTAGTCTGCCACATGGGACTTCTTTAGTCTGCCACATGGGACTTCTT
>JAESHU010000167.1:168725-272727 GCA_017639245.1 Myiopsitta monachus | reverse complement strand
GCCATCTTGAGTGCAGCTCCCGGGGGC
Source organism: Myiopsitta monachus (assembly GCA_017639245.1). Classification (NCBI taxonomy): domain Eukaryota; kingdom Metazoa; phylum Chordata; class Aves; order Psittaciformes; family Psittacidae; genus Myiopsitta; species Myiopsitta monachus. The sequence continues at coordinate 272,700 of JAESHU010000167.1, read as the reverse complement.
GGCCATATTGGTGAGGTGCCTTTGGCGCCATTGTTTACCCGCCATTTTTCCGTATTGAGGCCAGCCCCTCCCTCCTGCCGACTCATGCCCTCCCCCATCATGGCTGCCGCGTTGCCGTGGTAACGGCAGCACCGCACCTGCGCCGCCACCATTTTGCCTTCCAAGATGGCGCTGGGGAAGCCTCTGCTCTCATCCTGTTCCCTCCTGCAGGGGGTTGCAGCGCTTGGGACACGGCCGTGCCCCTGCTCGGCATCACAGCCCCCCTCCTCCGGGAGCCGGCGTCGCTGCTTCCTGGGGCCGGCATCCATCTCCAGCATGGCACCACCATCCTGGCATTCAAGGTATGGACACTGGGGGATAGGGAGACACATAGGGAGCCATAGAGAGACACTGGGGGTGCTGCGATCCACAGAGACCTCATAGAAACTCCATAGGGACACACAAGGGGGTGGTGAGGTGGTGGACATAGAGACATATAGGGACCAGTAGAGAGACAATGGGGAGGCTGCGACCCATAGAGACTCCATAGAAACTCCTGAGGGAGACATTTGGGCAATGGGGTGGTTTGGACATAGAGACATATAGGGACCCATAGAGAGACATTGTGGGGGGCTGGAACCCCTTCGAGCCGCCATAGAATCCTTATAGGGAAAAACTAGGTGTGGGGGGTATTGTCAAAGAGACACAAAGGTACCCCTAGAGAAACATTGGGGGGGTCTGTGATCCATAGAGACCCCATAGAAACTCCATATGGAGATGCTGGCTGGGGGTATTGAGAAAGAGGCACAAAGGGACCCATAGAGAGACACTGAGGGGGGTCTGGGACCCCTTAGAGACCTCCTCGGGACTCCATAGGGACATACAGGGGAGATTATGGACATGGAAATGCATAGGGACCCATAGTGAGACACTCGGGGGGGGCTGCGACCCAGAGATACCCCAGAGAAACTCTATAGGGACACATTATGTGGGATGGATATAGAGACACATAGGGACCCATAGGGAGACATTGGGGGTGCTGGTACCCCTTACAGACCCCATAGAAACTCCATAGGTACACACTGTGTGGGATTGTATGGACATAGCGACACATAGGGACCCATAGAGAGACACTGGTAGGGGCTGCGACCCATAGAGACCCCATAGAAACTCCATAAAGACACACTTGTTTGGGGTATGGACAGAGGGGCATATAGGGATCCATAGAGAAACACCACGGGGGGCTGGGACCCATAGAGGCCCCATAGAAATTCCATTGAGAGACACTGGTGGGGGGAATGGGCATAGAGACACTTAGGGACCCATAGAAAGACAATGGGGGAGCTGCGCCCCGTAGAGCACCCATAGAAACTGCATAGGGGCACACTGGGTGGGGTATTGACATAGAGACACATAGGGACCCTTAGAGAAACATTGAGGGCGTTCGGGCCCATAGAGGCCCCATAGAAGCTCCGTAGAGACACATTGGGGGGGGGGGTATGGAGAAAGAGACCCATAGGGACCCATAGAGAGACATTGGATGGAGGGCTGGGACCAATAGAGCATCATAGAACCTCGATAGGGACACATGGGACGGTTGAACATGGAGATACATAGGGACCCACAGAGAGACACTGCGGGGGCTTGGACCCATAGAGACCCCATAGAAACTCTATAGGGAGACACTGGGGGGGGGGGGGGAATTGTCATAGAGACATATAGGGACCCATAGAGAGACATATAGACATAGAGGGGGCTGGGACACATAGAGATACCATAGAAATTCCACTGGGAGACATTGGGGGGGTTGCGACCAATAGAGCCCCCAAAGAAACTACATAGGGACACGATGGGTGGGGGTATGGACATAGAGACACATAGAAAATTGTAGAGAGATACTAGGGGGTGCTGGGACCCATACAGCCCCCATAGGAGCTGCATAGGGACACACTGGGGGGAGGTTTGGACATAAAGACACATAGGGACCCATAGAGAGAGACAGGGGGGTTGGGACCCATAGAGCTCCCATAGAACCTCCATAGCACAGACCAACTTCTCCAGGCACAGACCAAATCTCTAATCAGAGATTAAATTCTCCAGACACAGACTACATTCTGCAGTCACAGAGTAAACTCTCCTGTCACAGATTCATTTGTCCAACCACACGTTAAATTCTCCAGTCACAAACTAAGTTCTCCACTCACAGAAGAAATGCCCCAGGCACCGGCTAAATGCCCCAGGCACCGGCTAAATGCCCCAGGCACCGGCTAAATGCCCCAGGCACCGGCTAAATGCCCCAGGCACCGGCTAAATGCCCCAGGCACCGGCTAAATGCCCCAGCCACCGGCTAAATGCCCCAGCCACCGGCTAAATGCCCCAGCCACCGGCTAAATGCCCCAGCCACCGGCTAAATGCCCCAGGCACAGCATATAATCTCCAAGCACAGTCTAAATTCTCCAGGCACTGGCTAAATTCTCAGATCAATAACTACATTCTCCTGCCACAGAATAAATTCTCCAGTCACTGAAACACTTCTACCATCTTCGACTAAATTCACCAAACACATGAAAATCTCTAAGCATGGATTAAATTCTTAAATCACGGACTAAACTCTCCACCCACTCAGTAAATTTCCCAGTCAAAAGCTAAATTCCCAAGTCACAGAAGAAATTCCCCTCTGACAGAATAAATTCCAAAGGCACAGACCAACTTCTCCTGGCACAGACCAACTTCTCCTGGCACAGACCAAAATCTCTAATCAGAGATTAAATTCTCCAGACACAGGCTACGTTCTGCAGTCACAGAGTAAACTCTCCTGTCACAGATTAATTACTGCAACCACACATTAAATTCTGCAGTCACAAACTAAATTCTCCACTCACAGAAGAAATTCTCCAGTCACAAACTACATTCTCCACGCACAGAAGAAATGCCCCAGGCACAGGCTAAATGCCCCAGGCACAGACCAAAATCTCTAATCAGAAATTAAATTCTCCAGACACAGACTACGTTCTCCAGTCACAAAGGAAACTCTCCTGTCACAGTAAATTACTCCAACCACACATTATATTCTCCAGTCACAAACTAAATTCTCCAGTCACTGAAAGACTTTCAGCATCTTAGACTATATTCACCAAACACATGAAAATCTCTAAGCACAGATTAAGTTCTTAAATCACGGAGTGAATTCCCCAGGCACAGACTAAATTCTCTAGTAACAGAATAAATTATCGAGTCATAGACTACATTCTCCAGTCACATAATAAATTATCGAGTCAAAGACTCAATTCTCCAGTCACACAATAAACTCCTATCATACAGCAAATTCCACAGTCAGAATAAATGCCCCACTCACTGACTAAATTCTCCAGTCACAGGCTTAATTTTGCCAGGCACAGAGTAAATAAACTAGTCAGAAACTATATTCCCCAGGCACAGACTAAATTCCCCAGGCACAGACTAAATTCCCCAGGCACAGACTAAATTCCCCAGGCACAGCATATAATCTCCAGGCACAGACTAGATTCTCCAGGCGCAGACTAGATTCCCCAGGCGCAGGCCAAAATCACTAATCAGAGATTAGATTCTCCAAGCACAGACTAATTTCTCCAGGCACAGACCAAAATCTCTAATCAGAGATTAAATTCTCCAGACACAGACTACGTTCTCCAGGCACAGAGTAAACTCTCCTGTCACAGATTAATTTCTGCAACCACACATTAAATTCTCCAGTCAGAAACTAAATTCTCCAGTCACTGTGTAAATTCCCAAGTCACAGAATAATTTCTCCAGTCACAGAATAAATTCTTCAGTCACTGAAAGACTTCTACCATCTTAGACTAAATTCACCAAACACATGAAAATCTCTAAGCACAGATTAAATTCTTAAATCGCGGAGTAAATTCTCCACTCACTGAGTAAATTCCCAAGTCACAGAATAAATTCCCGTGTCACAGAATAAATTCCACACTCGCAGACTAAATTCTCCTCTCACTGATTATCTGTTCTGTAATATAATTATATATTATTATAATTATATAATTATAATATATAATTAATATGATATATAATAAATAATATTAACCCATTCTCCATTCACAGGCTAAATTCCCCAGTCACAAAGTAAATTCTCAGATCAATAATTATATTCTCCTGTCACAGAATAAATACTCCAGTCACTGAAAGACTTCTACTATCTTAGACAAAGTTCGCCAAACACACCAAAATTTCTAAGCACAGATTATATTCTTAAATCACAGACTAAACTCTCCACGCACTCAGTAAATTCCTCAGTCACTGACTAATTTCCCAAGTCACAGAACAAATTCCCATGTCACAGAATAAACTCCACACTCACAGACTAAATTCTCCCCTTACAGACATATTCTCCAGCCACCGGCTAAATGCCCCAGCCACCGGCTAAATGCCCCAGCCACCGGCTAAATGCCCCAGCCACCGGCTAAATGCCCCAGCCACCGGCTAAATGCCCCAGCCACCGGCTAAATGCCCCAGCCACCGGCTAAATGCCCCAGCCACCGGCTAAATGCCCCAGCCACCGGCTAAATGCCCCAGCCACCGGCTAAATGCCCCAGCCACCGGCTAAATGCCCCAGGCACAGCATATAATCTCCAAGCACAGTCTAAATTCTCCAGGCACTGGCTAAATTCTCAGATCAATAACTACATTCTCCTGCCACAGAATAAATTCTCCAGTCACTGAAACACTTCTACCATCTTCGACTAAATTCACCAAACACATGAAAATCTCTAAGCACGGATTAAATTCTTAAATCACGGACTAAACTCTCCACCCACTCAGTAAATTTCCCAGTCAAAAGCTAAATTCCCAAGTCACAGAAGAAATTCCCCTCTGACAGAATAAATTCCAAAGGCACAGACCAACTTCTCCTGGCACAGACCAAAATCTCTAATCAGAGATTAAATTCTCCAGACACAGGCTACGTTCTGCAGTCACAGAGTAAACTCTCCTGTCACAGATTAATTACTGCAACCACACATTAAATTCTGCAGTCACAAACTAAATTCTCCACTCACAGAAGAAATTCTCCAGTCACAAACTACATTCTCCACGCACAGAAGAAATGCCCCAGGCACAGGCTAAATGCCCCAGGCACAGACCAAAATCTCTAATCAGAAATTAAATTCTCCAGACACAGACTACGTTCTCCAGTCACAAAGGAAACTCTCCTGTCACAGTAAATTACTCCAACCACACATTATATTCTCCAGTCACAAACTAAATTCTCCAGTCACTGAAAGACTTTCAGCATCTTAGACTATATTCACCAAACACATGAAAATCTCTAAGCACAGATTAAGTTCTTAAATCACGGAGTGAATTCCCCAGGCACAGACTAAATTCTCTAGTAACAGAATAAATTATCGAGTCATAGACTACATTCTCCAGTCACATAATAAATTATCGAGTCAAAGACTCAATTCTCCAGTCACACAATAAACTCCTATCATACAGCAAATTCCACAGTCAGAATAAATGCCCCACTCACTGACTAAATTCTCCAGTCACAGGCTTAATTTTGCCAGGCACAGAGTAAATAAACTAGTCAGAAACTATATTCCCCAGGCACAGACTAAATTCCCCAGGCACAGACTAAATTCCCCAGGCACAGACTAAATTCCCCAGGCACAGACTAAATTCCCCAGGCACAGACTAAATTCCCCAGGCACAGACTAAATTCCCCAGGCACAGACTAAATTCCCCAGGCACAGACTAAATTCCCCAGGCACAGACTAAATTCCCCAGGCACAGACTAAATTCCCCAGGCACAGACTAAATTCCCCAGGCACAGACTAAATTCCCCAGGCACAGACTAAATTCCCCAGGCACAGCATATAATCTCCAGGCACAGACTAGATTCTCCAGGCGCAGACTAGATTCCCCAGGCGCAGGCCAAAATCACTAATCAGAGATTAGATTCTCCAAGCACAGACTAATTTCTCCAGGCACAGACCAAAATCTCTAATCAGAGATTAAATTCTCCAGACACAGACTACGTTCTCCAGGCACAGAGTAAACTCTCCTGTCACAGATTAATTTCTGCAACCACACATTAAATTCTCCAGTCAGAAACTAAATTCTCCAGTCACTGTGTAAATTCCCAAGTCACAGAATAATTTCTCCAGTCACAGAATAAATTCTTCAGTCACTGAAAGACTTCTACCATCTTAGACTAAATTCACCAAACACATGAAAATCTCTAAGCACAGATTAAATTCTTAAATCGCGGAGTAAATTCTCCACTCACTGAGTAAATTCCCAAGTCACAGAATAAATTCCCGTGTCACAGAATAAATTCCACACTCGCAGACTAAATTCTCCTCTCACTGATTATCTGTTCTGTAATATAATTATATATTATTATAATTATATAATTATAATATATAATTAATATGATATATAATAAATAATATTAACCCATTCTCCATTCACAGGCTAAATTCCCCAGTCACAAAGTAAATTCTCAGATCAATAATTATATTCTCCTGTCACAGAATAAATACTCCAGTCACTGAAAGACTTCTACTATCTTAGACAAAGTTCGCCAAACACACCAAAATTTCTAAGCACAGATTATATTCTTAAATCACAGACTAAACTCTCCACGCACTCAGTAAATTCCTCAGTCACTGACTAATTTCCCAAGTCACAGAACAAATTCCCATGTCACAGAATAAACTCCACACTCACAGACTAAATTCTCCCCTTACAGACATATTCTCCAGCCACCGGCTAAATGCCCCAGCCACCGGCTAAATGCCCCAGCCACCGGCTAAATGCCCCAGCCACCGGCTAAATGCCCCAGCCACCGGCTAAATGCCCCAGCCACCGGCTAAATGCCCCAGCCACCGGCTAAATGCCCCAGCCACCGGCTAAATGCCCCAGCCACCGGCTGAATGCCCCAGCCACCGGCTGAATGCCCCAGGCACAGCATATAATCTCCAAGCACAGTCTAAATTCTCCAGGCACTGGCTAAATTCTCAGATCAATAACTACATTCTCCTGCCACAGAATAAATTCTCCAGTCACTGAAACACTTCTACCATCTTCGACTAAATTCACCAAACACATGAAAATCTCTAAGCACGGATTAAATTCTTAAATCACGGACTAAACTCTCCACCCACTCAGTAAATTTCCCAGTCAAAAGCTAAATTCCCAAGTCACAGAAGAAATTCCCCTCTGACAGAATAAATTCCAAAGGCACAGACCAACTTCTCCTGGCACAGACCAAAATCTCTAATCAGAGATTAAATTCTCCAGACACAGGCTACGTTCTGCAGTCACAGAGTAAACTCTCCTGTCACAGATTAATTACTGCAACCACACATTAAATTCTGCAGTCACAAACTAAATTCTCCACTCACAGAAGAAATTCTCCAGTCACAAACTACATTCTCCACGCACAGAAGAAATGCCCCAGGCACAGGCTAAATGCCCCAGGCACAGACCAAAATCTCTAATCAGAAATTAAATTCTCCAGACACAGACTACGTTCTCCAGTCACAAAGGAAACTCTCCTGTCACAGTAAATTACTCCAACCACACATTATATTCTCCAGTCACAAACTAAATTCTCCAGTCACTGAAAGACTTTCAGCATCTTAGACTATATTCACCAAACACATGAAAATCTCTAAGCACAGATTAAGTTCTTAAATCACGGAGTGAATTCCCCAGGCACAGACTAAATTCTCTAGTAACAGAATAAATTATCGAGTCATAGACTACATTCTCCAGTCACATAATAAATTATCGAGTCAAAGACTCAATTCTCCAGTCACACAATAAACTCCTATCATACAGCAAATTCCACAGTCAGAATAAATGCCCCACTCACTGACTAAATTCTCCAGTCACAGGCTTAATTTTGCCAGGCACAGAGTAAATAAACTAGTCAGAAACTATATTCCCCAGGCACAGACTAAATTCCCCAGGCACAGACTAAATTCCCCAGGCACAGACTAAATTCCCCAGGCACAGCATATAATCTCCAGGCACAGACTAGATTCTCCAGGCGCAGACTAGATTCCCCAGGCGCAGGCCAAAATCACTAATCAGAGATTAGATTCTCCAAGCACAGACTAATTTCTCCAGGCACAGACCAAAATCTCTAATCAGAGATTAAATTCTCCAGACACAGACTACGTTCTCCAGGCACAGAGTAAACTCTCCTGTCACAGATTAATTTCTGCAACCACACATTAAATTCTCCAGTCAGAAACTAAATTCTCCAGTCACTGTGTAAATTCCCAAGTCACAGAATAATTTCTCCAGTCACAGAATAAATTCTTCAGTCACTGAAAGACTTCTACCATCTTAGACTAAATTCACCAAACACATGAAAATCTCTAAGCACAGATTAAATTCTTAAATCGCGGAGTAAATTCTCCACTCACTGAGTAAATTCCCAAGTCACAGAATAAATTCCCGTGTCACAGAATAAATTCCACACTCGCAGACTAAATTCTCCTATCGCTGATTATCTGTTCTGTAATATAATTATATATTATTATAATTATATAATTATAATATATAATTAATATGATATATAATAAATAATATTAACCTATTCTCCATTCACAGGCTAAATTCCCCAGTCACAAAGTAAATTCTCAGATCAATAATTATATTCTCCTGTCACAGAATAAATACTCCAGTCACTGAAAGACTTCTACTATCTTAGACAAAGTTCGCCAAACACATCAAAATTTCTAAGCACAGATTATATTCTTAAATCACAGACTAAACTCTCCACGCACTCAGTAAATTCCTCAGTCACTGACTAATTTCCCAAGTCACAGAACAAATTCCCATGTCACAGAATAAACTCCACACTCACAGACTAAATTCTCCCCTTACAGACATATTCTCCAGCCACCGGCTAAATGCCCCAGCCACCGGCTAAATGCCCCAGCCACCGGCTAAATGCCCCAGCCACCGGCTAAATGCCCCAGCCACCGGCTAAATGCCCCAGCCACCGGCTAAATGCCCCAGCCACCGGCTAAATGCCCCAGCCACCGGCTAAATGCCCCAGCCACCGGCTGAATGCCCCAGCCACCGGCTGAATGCCCCAGGCACAGCATATAATCTCCAAGCACAGTCTAAATTCTCCAGGCACTGGCTAAATTCTCAGATCAATAACTACATTCTCCTGCCACAGAATAAATTCTCCAGTCACTGAAACACTTCTACCATCTTCGACTAAATTCACCAAACACATGAAAATCTCTAAGCACGGATTAAATTCTTAAATCACGGACTAAACTCTCCACCCACTCAGTAAATTTCCCAGTCAAAAGCTAAATTCCCAAGTCACAGAAGAAATTCCCCTCTGACAGAATAAATTCCAAAGGCACAGACCAACTTCTCCTGGCACAGACCAAAATCTCTAATCAGAGATTAAATTCTCCAGACACAGGCTACGTTCTGCAGTCACAGAGTAAACTCTCCTGTCACAGATTAATTACTGCAACCACACATTAAATTCTGCAGTCACAAACTAAATTCTCCACTCACAGAAGAAATTCTCCAGTCACAAACTACATTCTCCACGCACAGAAGAAATGCCCCAGGCACAGGCTAAATGCCCCAGGCACAGACCAAAATCTCTAATCAGAAATTAAATTCTCCAGACACAGACTACGTTCTCCAGTCACAAAGGAAACTCTCCTGTCACAGTAAATTACTCCAACCACACATTATATTCTCCAGTCACAAACTAAATTCTCCAGTCACTGAAAGACTTTCAGCATCTTAGACTATATTCACCAAACACATGAAAATCTCTAAGCACAGATTAAGTTCTTAAATCACGGAGTGAATTCCCCAGGCACAGACTAAATTCTCTAGTAACAGAATAAATTATCGAGTCATAGACTACATCCTCCAGTCACATAATAAATTATCGAGTCAAAGACTCAATTCTCCAGTCACACAATAAACTCCTATCATACAGCAAATTCCACAGTCAGAATAAATGCCCCACTCACTGACTAAATTCTCCAGTCACAGGCTTAATTTTGCCAGGCACAGAGTAAATAAACTAGTCAGAAACTATATTCCCCAGGCACAGACTAAATTCCCCAGGCACAGACTAAATTCCCCAGGCACAGACTAAATTCCCCAGGCACAGACTAAATTCCCCAGGCACAGACTAAATTCCCCAGGCACAGACTAAATTCCCCAGGCACAGACTAAATTCCCCAGGCACAGACTAAATTCCCCAGGCACAGACTAAATTCCCCAGGCACAGACTAAATTCCCCAGGCACAGACTAAATTCCCCAGGCACAGACTAAATTCCCCAGGCACAGCATATAATCTCCAGGCACAGACTAGATTCTCCAGGCGCAGACTAGATTCCCCAGGCGCAGGCCAAAATCACTAATCAGAGATTAGATTCTCCAAGCACAGACTAATTTCTCCAGGCACAGACCAAAATCTCTAATCAGAGATTAAATTCTCCAGACACAGACTACGTTCTCCAGGCACAGAGTAAACTCTCCTGTCACAGATTAATTTCTGCAACCACACATTAAATTCTCCAGTCAGAAACTAAATTCTCCAGTCACTGTGTAAATTCCCAAGTCACAGAATAATTTCTCCAGTCACAGAATAAATTCTTCAGTCACTGAAAGACTTCTACCATCTTAGACTAAATTCACCAAACACATGAAAATCTCTAAGCACAGATTAAATTCTTAAATCGCGGAGTAAATTCTCCACTCACTGAGTAAATTCCCAAGTCACAGAATAAATTCCCGTGTCACAGAATAAATTCCACACTCGCAGACTAAATTCTCCTCTCACTGATTATCTGTTCTGTAATATAATTATATATTATTATAATTATATAATTATAATATATAATTAATATGATATATAATAAATAATATTAACCTATTCTCCATTCACAGGCTAAATTCCCCAGTCACAAAGTAAATTCTCAGATCAATAATTATATTCTCCTGTCACAGAATAAATACTCCAGTCACTGAAAGACTTCTACTATCTTAGACAAAGTTCGCCAAACACATCAAAATTTCTAAGCACAGATTATATTCTTAAATCACAGACTAAACTCTCCACGCACTCAGTAAATTCCTCAGTCACTGACTAATTTCCCAAGTCACAGAACAAATTCCCATGTCACAGAATAAACTCCACACTCACAGACTAAATTCTCCCCTTACAGACATATTCTCCAGCCACCGGCTAAATTCCCCAGCCACCGGCTAAATGCCCCAGCCACCGGCTAAATGCCCCAGCCACCGGCTAAATGCCCCAGCCACCGGCTAAATGCCCCAGCCACCGGCTAAATGCCCCAGCCACCGGCTAAATGCCCCAGCCACCGGCTGAATGCCCCAGCCACCGGCTGAATGCCCCAGCCACCGGCTGAATGCCCCAGCCACCGGCTGAATGCCCCAGCCACCGGCTAAATGCCCCAGGCACAGCATATAATCTCCAAGCACAGTCTAAATTCTCCAGGCACTGGCTAAATTCTCAGATCAATAACTACATTCTCCTGCCACAGAATAAATTCTCCAGTCACTGAAACACTTCTACCATCTTCGACTAAATTCACCAAACACATGAAAATCTCTAAGCACGGATTAAATTCTTAAATCACGGACTAAACTCTCCACCCACTCAGTAAATTTCCCAGTCAAAAGCTAAATTCCCAAGTCACAGAAGAAATTCCCCTCTGACAGAATAAATTCCAAAGGCACAGACCAACTTCTCCTGGCACAGACCAAAATCTCTAATCAGAGATTAAATTCTCCAGACACAGGCTACGTTCTGCAGTCACAGAGTAAACTCTCCTGTCACAGATTAATTACTGCAACCACACATTAAATTCTGCAGTCACAAACTAAATTCTCCACTCACAGAAGAAATTCTCCAGTCACAAACTACATTCTCCACGCACAGAAGAAATGCCCCAGGCACAGGCTAAATGCCCCAGGCACAGACCAAAATCTCTAATCAGAAATTAAATTCTCCAGACACAGACTACGTTCTCCAGTCACAAAGGAAACTCTCCTGTCACAGTAAATTACTCCAACCACACATTATATTCTCCAGTCACAAACTAAATTCTCCAGTCACTGAAAGACTTTCAGCATCTTAGACTATATTCACCAAACACATGAAAATCTCTAAGCACAGATTAAGTTCTTAAATCACGGAGTGAATTCCCCAGGCACAGACTAAATTCTCTAGTAACAGAATAAATTATCGAGTCATAGACTACATTCTCCAGTCACATAATAAATTATCGAGTCAAAGACTCAATTCTCCAGTCACACAATAAACTCCTATCATACAGCAAATTCCACAGTCAGAATAAATGCCCCACTCACTGACTAAATTCTCCAGTCACAGGCTTAATTTTGCCAGGCACAGAGTAAATAAACTAGTCAGAAACTATATTCCCCAGGCACAGACTAAATTCCCCAGGCACAGACTAAATTCCCCAGGCACAGACTAAATTCCCCAGGCACAGCATATAATCTCCAGGCACAGACTAGATTCTCCAGGCGCAGACTAGATTCCCCAGGCGCAGGCCAAAATCACTAATCTGAGATTAGATTCTCCAAGCACAGACTAATTTCTCCAGGCACAGACCAAAATCTCTAATCAGAGATTAAGTTCTCCAGACACAGACTACGTTCTCCAGGCACAGAGTAAACTCTCCTGTCACAGATTAATTTCTGCAACCACACATTAAATTCTCCAGTCAGAAACTAAATTCTCCAGTCACTGTGTAAATTCCCAAGTCACAGAATAATTTCTCCAGTCACAGAATAAATTCTTCAGTCACTGAAAGACTTCTACCATCTTAGACTAAATTCACCAAACACATGAAAATCTCTAAGCACAGATTAAATTCTTAAATCGCGGAGTAAATTCTCCACTCACTGAGTAAATTCCCAAGTCACAGAATAAATTCCCGTGTCACAGAATAAATTCCACACTCGCAGACTAAATTCTCCTATCGCTGATTATCTGTTCTGTAATATAATTATATATTATTATAATTATATAATTATAATATATAATTAATATGATATATAATAAATAATATTAACCTATTCTCCATTCACAGGCTAAATTCCCCAGTCACAAAGTAAATTCTCAGATCAATAATTATATTCTCCTGTCACAGAATAAATACTCCAGTCACTGAAAGACTTCTACTATCTTAGACAAAGTTCGCCAAACACATCAAAATTTCTAAGCACAGATTATATTCTTAAATCACAGACTAAACTCTCCACGCACTCAGTAAATTCCTCAGTCACTGACTAATTTCCCAAGTCACAGAACAAATTCCCATGTCACAGAATAAACTCCACACTCACAGACTAAATTCTCCCCTTACAGACATATTCTCCAGCCACCGGCTAAATGCCCCAGCCACCGGCTAAATGCCCCAGCCACCGGCTAAATGCCCCAGCCACCGGCTAAATGCCCCAGCCACCGGCTAAATGCCCCAGCCACCGGCTAAATGCCCCAGCCACCGGCTAAATGCCCCAGCCACCGGCTAAATGCCCCAGCCACCGGCTAAATGCCCCAGCCACCGGCTGAATGCCCCAGCCACCGGCTGAATGCCCCAGGCACAGCATATAATCTCCAAGCACAGTCTAAATTCTCCAGGCACTGGCTAAATTCTCAGATCAATAACTACATTCTCCTGCCACAGAATAAATTCTCCAGTCACTGAAACACTTCTACCATCTTCGACTAAATTCACCAAACACATGAAAATCTCTAAGCACGGATTAAATTCTTAAATCACGGACTAAACTCTCCACCCACTCAGTAAATTTCCCAGTCAAAAGCTAAATTCCCAAGTCACAGAAGAAATTCCCCTCTGACAGAATAAATTCCAAAGGCACAGACCAACTTCTCCTGGCACAGACCAAAATCTCTAATCAGAGATTAAATTCTCCAGACACAGGCTACGTTCTGCAGTCACAGAGTAAACTCTCCTGTCACAGATTAATTACTGCAACCACACATTAAATTCTGCAGTCACAAACTAAATTCTCCACTCACAGAAGAAATTCTCCAGTCACAAACTACATTCTCCACGCACAGAAGAAATGCCCCAGGCACAGGCTAAATGCCCCAGGCACAGACCAAAATCTCTAATCAGAAATTAAATTCTCCAGACACAGACTACGTTCTCCAGTCACAAAGGAAACTCTCCTGTCACAGTAAATTACTCCAACCACACATTATATTCTCCAGTCACAAACTAAATTCTCCAGTCACTGAAAGACTTTCAGCATCTTAGACTATATTCACCAAACACATGAAAATCTCTAAGCACAGATTAAGTTCTTAAATCACGGAGTGAATTCCCCAGGCACAGACTAAATTCTCTAGTAACAGAATAAATTATCGAGTCATAGACTACATCCTCCAGTCACATAATAAATTATCGAGTCAAAGACTCAATTCTCCAGTCACACAATAAACTCCTATCATACAGCAAATTCCACAGTCAGAATAAATGCCCCACTCACTGACTAAATTCTCCAGTCACAGGCTTAATTTTGCCAGGCACAGAGTAAATAAACTAGTCAGAAACTATATTCCCCAGGCACAGACTAAATTCCCCAGGCACAGACTAAATTCCCCAGGCACAGACTAAATTCCCCAGGCACAGACTAAATTCCCCAGGCACAGACTAAATTCCCCAGGCACAGACTAAATTCCCCAGGCACAGACTAAATTCCCCAGGCACAGACTAAATTCCCCAGGCACAGACTAAATTCCCCAGGCACAGACTAAATTCCCCAGGCACAGACTAAATTCCCCAGGCACAGACTAAATTCCCCAGGCACAGACTAAATTCCCCAGGCACAGCATATAATCTCCAGGCACAGACTAGATTCTCCAGGCGCAGACTAGATTCCCCAGGCGCAGGCCAAAATCACTAATCAGAGATTAGATTCTCCAAGCACAGACTAATTTCTCCAGGCACAGACCAAAATCTCTAATCAGAGATTAAATTCTCCAGACACAGACTACGTTCTCCAGGCACAGAGTAAACTCTCCTGTCACAGATTAATTTCTGCAACCACACATTAAATTCTCCAGTCAGAAACTAAATTCTCCAGTCACTGTGTAAATTCCCAAGTCACAGAATAATTTCTCCAGTCACAGAATAAATTCTTCAGTCACTGAAAGACTTCTACCATCTTAGACTAAATTCACCAAACACATGAAAATCTCTAAGCACAGATTAAATTCTTAAATCGCGGAGTAAATTCTCCACTCACTGAGTAAATTCCCAAGTCACAGAATAAATTCCCGTGTCACAGAATAAATTCCACACTCGCAGACTAAATTCTCCTCTCACTGATTATCTGTTCTGTAATATAATTATATATTATTATAATTATATAATTATAATATATAATTAATATGATATATAATAAATAATATTAACCTATTCTCCATTCACAGGCTAAATTCCCCAGTCACAAAGTAAATTCTCAGATCAATAATTATATTCTCCTGTCACAGAATAAATACTCCAGTCACTGAAAGACTTCTACTATCTTAGACAAAGTTCGCCAAACACATCAAAATTTCTAAGCACAGATTATATTCTTAAATCACAGACTAAACTCTCCACGCACTCAGTAAATTCCTCAGTCACTGACTAATTTCCCAAGTCACAGAACAAATTCCCATGTCACAGAATAAACTCCACACTCACAGACTAAATTCTCCCCTTACAGACATATTCTCCAGCCCCCGGCTAAATTCCCCAGCCACCGGCTAAATGCCCCAGCCACCGGCTAAATGCCCCAGCCACCGGCTAAATGCCCCAGCCACCGGCTAAATGCCCCAGCCACCGGCTAAATGCCCCAGCCACCGGCTAAATGCCCCAGCCACCGGCTAAATGCCCCAGCCACCGGCTAAATGCCCCAGCCACCGGCTGAATGCCCCAGCCACCGGCTAAATGCCCCAGGCACAGCATATAATCTCCAAGCACAGTCTAAATTCTCCAGGCACTGGCTAAATTCTCAGATCAATAACTACATTCTCCTGCCACAGAATAAATTCTCCAGTCACTGAAACACTTCTACCATCTTCGACTAAATTCACCAAACACATGAAAATCTCTAAGCACGGATTAAATTCTTAAATCACGGACTAAACTCTCCACCCACTCAGTAAATTTCCCAGTCAAAAGCTAAATTCCCAAGTCACAGAAGAAATTCCCCTCTGACAGAATAAATTCCAAAGGCACAGACCAACTTCTCCTGGCACAGACCAAAATCTCTAATCAGAGATTAAATTCTCCAGACACAGGCTACGTTCTGCAGTCACAGAGTAAACTCTCCTGTCACAGATTAATTACTGCAACCACACATTAAATTCTGCAGTCACAAACTAAATTCTCCACTCACAGAAGAAATTCTCCAGTCACAAACTACATTCTCCACGCACAGAAGAAATGCCCCAGGCACAGGCTAAATGCCCCAGGCACAGACCAAAATCTCTAATCAGAAATTAAATTCTCCAGACACAGACTACGTTCTCCAGTCACAAAGGAAACTCTCCTGTCACAGTAAATTACTCCAACCACACATTATATTCTCCAGTCAGGAACTAAGTTCTCCAGTCACAAACTTAATTCTCCAGTCACTGGAAGACTTTCAGCATCTTAGACTATATTCACCAAACACATGAAAATCTCTAAGCACAAATTCTTAAATCACGGAGTAAATTCCCCAGGCACAGAGTAAATTGTCTAGTAACAGAATAAATTATCGAGTCATAGACTAAATTCTCCAGTCACACAATAAACTCCTATCATACAGCAAATTCCACAGTCAGAATAAATGCCTCACTCACTGACTAAATTCTCCAGTCACAGACTGTTGCAGTGGTTCTTGCGGAAAATGAACTGTGAGCAATCCAGACAACTGACATTTGTAAAGTAGTGAGCCAAAGGCTGTGAGGCCCTACGTGGAGGTTACTTTAGGTCGCGTATGTGCAGAAAGCTTTGAGAGAGTTGGCACAGACAGTTCTTAAGAGGGATGCGTACGAAGGAACTGATAGCTTTGTACTGGAAACCACCTGCTGTTGTGGCCACAGCCTGGGAATCACTTACTCTTGTAACAACCAATCATAAAACTGTTGCTAAAGCTTGGCTAAAGAATGTAACAAATCAGATGTTATTGAATGTTCTAGTCTTCTGAGGCTTTTTCTATAAAAGACGCTGCTTGCCTGTAATCAATTGTCAACACTTGATCATATTGGTCAGAGTTCATTGTCCTTAATCTCCTGCAAATGGCGCCCGAACAGGGACTGCAGGCAGTCCAGGGGACCCTCAAATCTGCCTCCTGAAAGCTGGTCAAACGGTGAAGATCAGTGCAATTTGAGGGTGGAAGGTCCATTTGAAAGGGTTCCAGCAGCAGCAACTATCAATGACGGAGTGACACGCGTCTGTAGAACTATGGGTCCTGCAAAAGATCCACTTCAACAGGCAAGTGGTGGCCGGGGAGGAATGAGGGCTACTATAGCAGAAGATGAGATAGCAGTCCTGCAGATCCTTCAACACATCCTCTCTAAGAGAGGGATTAAATATGAAAAAGCCACCCTTAAAGGGTCATTGCAATGGAGCAAAGATAAAGGGTTATTAAATGATGTGGATACGGCTTTGAACCCTCCACCTGGGAGGCTATAGGAGTTCGATTATGGGACACTGTCAGTAATGGTGGTAAAGCGGGAAAGGAAGCATGTAACTATTCCACGTTATGGAAGCTCATTCGTGAGATTTTGTGAGCGATGAAGTCGGAACAAGCTGCTGTAGTCTCTGCTAGTAGTGCTCTTTCCCTGTCTCCGTCAAAAAGTCCTGGTGACCCAGAAGCTGTGTCAGTTGGCGTTTCAAACCCAACAGACCATGTAAAACCACCCCTGCCAGCTTCGGCCGATCATGCGGCGAGTCCAAACCCCGACCAAAGTCATGATGATAGTCTCTCTGTGAAGGGAAATTGAGAAAAGGGGTGTGGCATGTCAGTCAACGAAAATGAGCTATCCACCTTTACTGGCTACTCCTGGGGAGTCAGGAGCCCAGCGCCCTCCCCCTCGCCCCCCTCCCGAACCTCGCCTCTACAGCTGCAAAAACTGACGACAGGAATGAGGGCAATCCTTTTCCCTGAGCCCTGTTAATCCCGAGAAAGGGCCTACTCTCAGATCACCTGAAACCTACGGAGAAAAATGTTTTAATTGCACTTGATAATGCTGAGACTCCTGAACAGAGACTGCTGTTGCTGCTCCTGAGATTCTGACGCTTGATAATTTTGATGCTGACCAGGATAGTCCTTTTGACCCCGTGCCTGTTAATCTGGAAAAAGTGCCTGACTTATATCCGTAAAGGGAGAAGCGAGACAGATGGGGGATGCAGTTATATTGTGTGTTTTCATGGTGGCATATGTGCCAGATCAAAACCTGCAGTAAGAAGGTCTCTCGTATGCTCTTATCAAAGATATTAGGCAAACAGTGATATGCAACTCATTTTACATAGTCTCTCTGTCATATTCATGTGGTAAATGTTGGCAAATATAAGTATGTTCACGTTTCTACCGAACCTTGCAGACCTTTATAGATACTGCTGGCCACTTCTTCCGATGTAGACTGGCCACCTGCGTCGGTATGAGTGTGCGTTTTGGTCAGTATAAAAGCCCAAGCCTCATGCGATGTAAGGGAGGCAGAGTCTCTGCAGGGACGCCTGCTGAGATTGAGCCTGCCACCTTGCACTGCGATGATGCCTCTCGGAGCTGGTTTTTTGTCTTCACAGGGTCATTGCACCACATTTGTACATGGGACCATGTAGTGGGAGTAATCATTATATGCATTTTGCATTTTAAATATTGTATTTGTAAGTGTGTTTGTGGGATCCCATGTGTGTGCGTTGAGGGCAGACGATTGTCTGTGTACTCATTTGTTGTCTAGTTTATGTAAAAAAAAAAAGTTTTTTAATAGATAAGAAAGGGTTAATACAAAAGTGCTGTTGCCGGCAGGTATTTGTGGCTGCTGCTGAGTAGCTGCTGTGGAGCAGTCCTGCTTAGTGTGTTTAAGGTAACCTAGGGGTGAATCCAAGATTTGAAACAAAAACTGCTAACAGAAAAAGCAAAAGCGATAGCGCAACCACAAGCTTTACCAACCTCCACCCAAACAGCATCAGGGTGGCAGAGAAAACTTCTTATCTGTTAAAACAATGCTGTTTTTAGTGGTAATACATATGTGATTTGGAAGCATGTGGAAGTACTTCATGATGTCTATCAGAATGATAAGATTTCTTGGTTAGATGCACTTCTTACATCTTGGGGTTTTAATGGTTGGCTCACATCTCTGATAAAAGGTTTTCTGCATGATTTAGTAATGATTTTAGTAATAGTCTTGACCATAGTTATGATTGCACCTTGTATTTTGCAATATATTCGTGATATGATTGAAAAATCAGTAAAAGAGCTTTGGCGAAAAAAAAAGGGAAAGATGTGGATAATTTCTTGTTAGAGAACGGACATATGCCTGCTCTGAGTGAAAGTAACTATGCGCAGCTGGCCATGTAGCAGGGGTAGCTCCTGATTACCTTCGTGCAGCTGACCGTGTAAAAGAAGTAACTCCCGGATAGCTAATGAATCAAGAATGCAGGCCTAGAAGATAACAAGGAGCTTATTTTATAAGGAGGTTGCTAAATTGGGCTGTAAATCTTGCTTCCTTATAAAAACCACACTTTAGGTTCTCATGAAACATGTTAACCAATAGTATGCCTGTTGCTATGTTTATGTAACCAATCATAGATAGTGTATGCCATGTAGTTTGCTTCTGAAGCTGCTTCACATTCCTGTTTCATCAGAATGCCTTTGCTTTAAGGAAACTTTTTAACCTGACCTACTTCTCAAAAACTGATAACCTGCGGGAGGGGGCATATTTGTGTCTTCCTATCTACAGGTCTATGGCGGCTACCTGCAAAGTTTGTCAAGCCTTGCCATGAGCTGGACAGACGACTGGAAAAGCCCAATGCCTCAGCTACAGGAGCTGACCATAAATATCCTGAGCGGAATGAGACAGAAGAAGAGAGAAACGAATGACTGCACAACATCACTTAGAAGCAGCTGAAAAGTAACAGCTTGAATATGTCTGCTTGTAAAGTAGCTATTAGAAGACGTGATTTTGTGTACAAAACCACCTGTATTAACTAGCCAGTTGCTAATAAGAAATAACACATTCTATTGTATGGATTTGTCACTTGTAAAACAGATGTTAAAGCTTACAAATTTGCAGCAGCTGCTAGAAAATGCTAAGGCAAAAGACAGAAAGATTCTAATACAATAATAGTGTTATAAAGCAGGCAACGGAACAAATTGAGAGAGTGAGAGAACCTCGCTGTCTCTGGCATCTTCAACATGCTGCTGCACCCTGTGGCATACAAACTCTTAGCTGTAGAGTCTCAGCAACATTCTCAGCCACACATTCTGGGCCTGAGATTATTTGTTCCAAAGTCTCAGGCCCAGAGTCTCAGTCACAGAGTTGCAGACACAGTTTCAGCCGTAGTCCTAGCCATGGAGTCCGAGTCCCAGGTTCTCAGCCCCTGTCTGAGCCCTTAAGACTCAGTCCCTGAGTCTCAGCTTCAAAGTCTGAATCTCTGAGTCTCAAGAATCTGAGCCAGAGAAAGACAAGCAGAAAATTCGAGGCATGGAGGATCCACGGAGCAAACAGTGAGAAGATATGGAACCAGCAGGACACTTACCAAATAGCCAGGAAGGAGCTTTGGTGCAGAGAGGGAGCAGCCACACAGCCAGATCCATTTAAGACAAAGTCTCAGCTGTGGCTTATCAGGGTGCTGTTATCCCAGCTGGTGGTTTGCCCCTCCCTTGCCCCAACCAATCGAGAGAGGGCTTGTGGGTGGGGCCTGTGATATATGAGGCACAGCCTCTGCTTGGGGAGCTCATTTGGGGTTCGGCTCTCGTCAGAGTAAGTTCTCTGGTGTTAGCTTAGCTTTTGTGATCTTAGAGGTTTGTGGTTTATTGGAGGTGTGACTTTCGTGTTTTTTTTAAAATGGTCTTGTCTCAGTTAAGATCTTCAGGCCATGTTAAGATTTACTAGTGCATGCACGAGTTTATACTTCTGTATAAAGGTTTTTTTTTTAGGAGTTCTATTTGTAGGTGACAATGAGGCGAGCAAAATCCCCTGGCCCTGGTCAGGGGGAGGAGTGGTGGCAAAAGTAATCTTTGTTCCACATGCCAATTAAATCATTTTTGTTTTATTTTGCAGTTGCCCAAGAGGTATACAGCTAGGGCAGGAGTATAGCGGTTACCTGACAAGGAGTTTTTCTCAAGGATAGCTTCGTACCTCAGGCCTCATAAACGATAAGTGAATGGAATGGGCCTGGAAAGGGGCAGGAAAGAGTCGTAAGGACAGCGAGGGAGAGAGGCCCTTAAAGAGAATGTCTCTTTGGGCAGGTTAGTATTCAGTTTGAAATTTGATCACTTGACGAAGCTAAAGCACAACTGTGGCTCGTGCCTCAGAGTCTGGAGTTCAGTCATCTCCCAGGGCATAGCTCCAGGTTGTTTCTACAGCTCTGCTAAATCGACGTATGTTTTCCCAGAGCCAACTACATCCGGCATTAGTCTGTGCTTGAAGAATTTAATCTCTGATTAGTGATTTTTGGCCTGTGCCTGGAGAATCTAGGCTGTGCCTGGAGATTATGTGCTGTGACTGGAGATTACATGCTGTGCCTGGGGAATTCACTCAGTGACTGGAGAATTTACTCAGTGACTGGAGTCTTTGTGTGTATGGAGAATTTGGCCCGCGACGGGGGGGGTGGAGGTGGCCCGCGACGGGGGGGGGGACGGACTTGGTCCGTATGTGCTTTGCCATAGTAGTAACTTGTTACTGGATGAAGCAGGAGAAACTCTGCGTTGACAATGAGATGCAAGGACTGAGGTTGGCCAAATACTTCCTATCACAGTCAAGGGCAAGACTGGGTTGGCCTCTGTGTTTGCCATCAAGAAGAACCTTAAGCTCTGCTGCTGGCTGCAACCCAGCAGGTGCTGAGTGTTGGAGACGCATGCCATGCCAGACCTTGATGTGAGGGTGTCTCCACTGACACCTTTTCAATGGCAATCTGGGCCACAGCACAAGCTGGTGAAACTACTAAACATGTATTAAAACACTTCTATGGTTGTTTTGCAGTTATGGGAGTCCCTAGATGCATTAAACCGGATAATGGTCCTGCCTATATTGCAAAAGAGTTCACACATAATCAGTGGGGTATCCAACGTATTACCAGTATTCCACATTCACCCACCGGTCAAGCTATTGTTGAGCGTGCTCATTCTACCCAAAAATCTCTTCTCTTAAAACAAAAAGGGGGAGAGATGCTCCCACCTTCAGAAAGATTGGCCAAAGTATTGTATGTTTTGAATTATTTGTGATTAGCAGGGGACAGAAATGAACCGGCTATGGTTACTCATGGACTGGCTTTGCAGTCAGGAGTAACAAATAATCAGACAGAGAAAATCCTACTTAAGTATAATGACTTAAAATTCTAGACAAATGGAAAGGCCCCGCAGAGGTTAAATTAAAAGGTAGAGGATATATGTGTTTACTTACAGATAACGGACTTCGATGGATACCTGCTCGATGGGTGAAGCCATGGAAAGAATATGTGGATTCAGCAGAGCAACTACCTTGATAATTATTATGTGGACTTTAGCCATTGGGGAAAAATGGATTTCAAATCAGCCAAAAACTAATGTATGGGTAACTTTAGCAAATGTTACAGGTCAAGACTCTTTGTGTTTAGCAACATCATCTCCAGATGATCCATTCAGTACCTGTTTGGCTTGTATTTTAATTATACTGGGAAGATCAGTCACAAGCATGGTGGGTTAATGCCACCCTCTCAGTGCATAATAATCACAGTTTTTGGCATAACTATACTTCTCCTAACACATCTAAAGCCGCTAATAAACCCACTAACTTGCCTAACGGTTACTTCTTAATCTGTGGAGATGGTGCCTGGCCAGGGATTCCCTCCCACATCAAAAGAGGTCCATGTTGCTTGGGACGACTAACCCTACAAATGCCAAACCACTCACAACTTTTACAGATTAGATGCAGATACAATCACCGCAAAGAGAGAAGTTTGCATGCCTTTACTAAATCA
Organism: Myiopsitta monachus; assembly: GCA_017639245.1. Lineage (NCBI taxonomy): Eukaryota > Metazoa > Chordata > Aves > Psittaciformes > Psittacidae > Myiopsitta > Myiopsitta monachus. Next base: position 249,474 of record JAESHU010000167.1, on the reverse strand, counting down.
TGCGATGACAATGTTGTCATCAACAATCAGCCAGAGGAGAATTTAATCTGCGACACGGGAATTTAATCTGCGACACGGGAATTTACTCAGTGAGTGGAGAATTTAATCTCTGCTTAGAGATTTTCATGTGTTCGGTGAATTTAGTCTAAGATGGTAGAAGTCTTTCAGTGACGGGAGGTCTTGGTTTCTGCCGGGGGGACTGACTTGGTTTCTGCCGGGGGGACTGACTTGGTTTCTGCCGGGGGGACTGACTTGGCTTCTGCCGGGGGGACTGACTTGGCTTCTGCCGGGGGGACTGACTTGGCTTCTGCCGGGGGGACTGACTTGGCTTCTGCCGGGGGGACTGACTTGGCTTCTGCCGGGGGGACTGACTTGGCTTCTGCCGGGGGGACTGACTTGGTTTCTGCCGGGGGGACAGGTTAATAGTATTTATTGTATGTAATACTAATTATATATTAATATACTAATATAATTATATATAATTATATCATATCAGAGAATAATCAGCGAGAGGAGAACTTATTCTGTGACATGGGAACTTACTTATTCTGTGACATGGGAACTTACTTATTCTGTGACATGGGAACTTACTTATTCTGTGACATGGGAACTTACTTATTCTGTGACATGGGAACTTACTTATTCTGTGACATGGGAACTTACTTATTCTGTGACATGGGAACTTACTTATTCTGTGACATGGGAACTTACTTATTCTGTGACATGGGAACTTACTTATTCTGTGACATGGGAACTTACTTATTCTGTGACATGGGAACTTACTTATTCTGTGACATGGGAACTTACTTATTCTGTGACATGGGAACTTACTTATTCTGTGACATGGGAACTTACTTATTCTGTGACATGGGAACTTACTTATTCTGTGACATGGGAATTTACTCAGTGAGTGGAGAATTTAATCTGTGCTTAGAGATTTTCATGTGTTTGGCGAATTTAGTCTAAGATGGTAGAAGTCTTTCAGTGACTGGAGGATTTAGTTTCTGCCGGGAGGATTTAGTTTCTGCCGGGAGGATTTAGTTTCTGCCGGGAGGATTTAGTTTCTGCCGGGAGGATTTAGTTTCTGCCGGGAGGATTTAGTTTCTGCCGGGAGGATTTAGTTTCTGCCGGGAGGATTTAGTTTCTGCCGGGAGGATTTAGTTTCTGCCGGGAGGATTTAGTTTCTGCCGGGAGGATTTAGTTTCTGCCGGGAGGATTTAGTTTCTGCCGGGAGGATTTAGTTTCTGCCGGGAGGATTTAGTTTCTGCCGGGAGGATTTAGTTTCTGCCGGGAGGATTTAGTTTCTGCCGGGAGGATTTAGTTTCTGCCAGGAGTTTTTGTTAATATTATTTAGTATATGTAATACTAATTATATATTATTATACTAATATAATTATACATAATTATATCATATTAGAGCATAATCAGCAAGAGGAAAACTTTTTAGTCTGCGACATGGGACTTACTTTAGTCTGCGACATGGGACTTACTTTAGTCTGCGACATGGGACTTACTTTAGTCTGCGACATGGGACTTACTTTAGTCTGCGACATGGGACTTACTTTAGTCTGCGACATGGGACTTACTTTAGTCTGCGACATGGGACTTACTTTAGTCTGCGACATGGGACTTACTTTAGTCTGCGACATGGGACTTACTTTAGTCTGCGACATGGGACTTACTTTAGTCTGCGACATGGGACTTACTTTAGTCTGCGACATGGGACTTACTTTAGTCTGCGACATGGGACTTACTTTAGTCTGCGACATGGGACTTACTTTAGTCTGCGACATGGGACTTACATTAGTCTGCGACATGGGACTTACATTAGTCTGCGACATGGGACTTACTTTAGTCTGCGACATGGGACTTTCTTTAGTCTGCGACATGGGACTTCTTTAGTCTGCGACATGGGACTTCTTTAGTCTGCGACATGGGACTTACTTTAGTCTGCGACATGGGACTTCTTTAGTCTGCGACATGGGACTTCTTTAGTCTGCGACATGGGACTTCTTTAGTCTGCGACATGGGACTTCTTTAGTCTGCGACATGGGACTTCTTTAGTCTGCGACATGGGACTTCTTTAGTCTGCGACATGGGACTTCTTTAGTCTGCGACATGGGACTTGACTTTAGTCTGCGACATGGGACTTGACTTTAGTCTGCGACATGGGACTTGACTTTAGTCTGCGACATGGGACTTTAGTCTGCGACATGGGACTTTAGTCTGCGACATGGGACTTTAGTCTGCGGCATGGGACTTTAGTCTGCGGCATGGGACTTTAGTCTGCGGCATGGGACTTTAGTCTGCGGCATGGGACTTTAGTCTGCGGCATGGGACTTTAGTCTGCGGCATGGGACTTTAGTCTGCGGCATGGGACTTTAGTCTGCGGCATGGGACTTTAGTCTGCGGCATGGGACTTTAGTCTGCGGCATGGGACTTTAGTCTGCGGCATGGGACTTTAGTCTGCGGCATGGGACTTTAGTCTGCGGCATGGGACTTTAGTCTGCGGCATGGGACTTTAGTCTGCGGCATGGGACTTTAGTCTGCGGCATGGGACTTTAGTCTGCGGCATGGGACTTTAGTCTGCGGCATGGGACTTTAGTCTGCGGCATGGGACTTTAGTCTGCGGCATGGGACTTTAGTCTGCGGCATGGGACTTTAGTCTGCGGCATGGGACTTCTTTAGTCTGCGGCATGGGACTTCTTTAGTCTGCGGCATGGGACTTCTTTAGTCTGCGGCATGGGACTTCTTTAGTCTGCGGCATGGGACTTCTTTAGTCTGCGGCATGGGACTTCTTTAGTCTGCGGCATGGGACTTCTTTAGTCTGCGGCATGGGACTTCTTTAGTCTGCGGCATGGGACTTCTTTAGTCTGCGGCATGGGACTTCTTTAGTCTGCGGCATGGGACTTCTTTAGTCTGCGGCATGGGACTTCTTTAGTCTGCGGCATGGGACTTCTTTAGTCTGCGGCATGGGACTTCTTTAGTCTGCGGCATGGGACTTCTTTAGTCTGCGGCATGGGACTTCTTAGTCTGCGGCATGGGACTTCTTTAGTCTGCGGCATGGGACTTCTTTAGTCTGCGGCATGGGACTTCTTTAGTCTGCGGCATGGGACTTGTTTAGTCTGCGGCATGGGACTTCTTTAGTCTGCGGCATGGGACTTGTTTAGTCTGCGGCATGGGACTTGTTTAGTCTGCGGCATGGGACTTGTTTAGTCTGCGGCATGGGACTTGTTTAGTCTGCGGCATGGGACTTCTTTAGTCTGCGGCATGGGACTTGTTTAGTCTGCGGCATGGGACTTGTTTAGTCTGCGGCATGGGACTTCTTTAGTCTGCGGCATGGGACTTCTTTAGTCTGCGGCATGGGACTTCTTTAGTCTGCGGCATGGGACTTCTTTAGTCTGCGGCATGGGACTTCTTTAGTCTGCGGCATGGGACTTCTTTAGTCTGCGGCATGGGACTTCTTTAGTCTGCGGCATGGGACTTCTTTAGTCTGCGGCATGGGACTTCTTTAGTCTGCGGCATGGGACTTTTAGTCTGCGGCATGGGACTTTAGTCTGCGGCATGGGACTTTAGTCTGCGGCATGGGACTTTAGTCTGCGGCATGGGACTTTAGTCTGCGGCATGGGACTTTAGTCTGCGGCATGGGACTTTAGTCTGCGGCATGGGACTTCTTTAGTCTGCGGCATGGGACTTCTTTAGTCTGCGGCATGGGACTTCTTAGTCTGCGGCATGGGACTTCTTTAGTCTGCGGCATGGGACTTCTTTAGTCTGCGGCATGGGACTTCTTTAGTCTGCGGCATGGGACTTCTTTAGTCTGCGGCATGGGACTTCTTTAGTCTGCGGCATGGGACTTCTTTAGTCTGCGGCATGGGACTTCTTTAGTCTGCGGCATGGGACTTCTTTAGTCTGCGGCATGGGACTTCTTTAGTCTGCGGCATGGGACTTCTTTAGTCTGCGGCATGGGACTTCTTTAGTCTGCGGCATGGGACTTCTTTAGTCTGCGGCATGGGACTTCTTTAGTCTGCGGCATGGGACTTCTTTAGTCTGCGGCATGGGACTTCTTTAGTCTGCGGCATGGGACTTCTTTAGTCTGCGGCATGGGACTTCTTTAGTCTGCGGCATGGGACTTCTTTAGTCTGCGGCATGGGACTTCTTTAGTCTGCGGCATGGGACTTCTTAGTCTGCGGCATGGGACTTCTTTAGTCTGCGGCATGGGACTTCTTTAGTCTGCGGCATGGGACTTCTTTAGTCTGCGGCATGGGACTTCTTTAGTCTGCGGCATGGGACTTCTTTAGTCTGCGGCATGGGACTTCTTTAGTCTGCGGCATGGGACTTCTTTAGTCTGCGGCATGGGACTTCTTTAGTCTGCGGCATGGGACTTCTTTAGTCTGCGGCATGGGACTTCTTTAGTCTGCGGCATGGGACTTCTTTAGTCTGCGGCATGGGACTTCTTTAGTCTGCGGCATGGGACTTCTTTAGTCTGCGGCATGGGACTTCTTTAGTCTGCGGCATGGGACTTCTTTAGTCTGCGGCATGGGACTTCTTTAGTCTGCGGCATGGGACTTCTTTAGTCTGCGGCATGGGACTTCTTTAGTCTGCGGCATGGGACTTCTTTAGTCTGCGGCATGGGACTTCTTTAGTCTGCGGCATGGGACTTCTTTAGTCTGCGGCATGGGACTTCTTTAGTCTGCGGCATGGGACTTCTTTAGTCTGCGGCATGGGACTTCTTTAGTCTGCGGCATGGGACTTCTTTAGTCTGCGGCATGGGACTTCTTAGTCTGCGGCATGGGACTTCTTTAGTCTGCGGCATGGGACTTCTTTAGTCTGCGGCATGGGACTTCTTTAGTCTGCGGCATGGGACTTCTTTAGTCTGCGGCATGGGACTTCTTTAGTCTGCGGCATGGGACTTCTTTAGTCTGCGGCATGGGACTTCTTTAGTCTGCGGCATGGGACTTCTTTAGTCTGCGGCATGGGACTTCTTTAGTCTGCGGCATGGGACTTCTTTAGTCTGCGGCATGGGACTTCTTTAGTCTGCGGCATGGGACTTCTTTAGTCTGCGGCATGGGACTTCTTTAGTCTGCGGCATGGGACTTCTTTAGTCTGCGGCATGGGACTTCTTTAGTCTGCGGCATGGGACTTCTTTAGTCTGCGGCATGGGACTTCTTTAGTCTGCGGCATGGGACTTCTTTAGTCTGCGGCATGGGACTTCTTTAGTCTGCGGCATGGGACTTCTTTAGTCTGCGGCATGGGACTTCTTTAGTCTGCGGCATGGGACTTCTTTAGTCTGCGGCATGGGACTTCTTTAGTCTGCGGCATGGGACTTCTTTAGTCTGCGGCATGGGACTTTAGTCTGCGGCATGGGACTTTAGTCTGCGGCATGGGACTTTAGTCTGCGGCATGGGACTTTAGTCTGCGGCATGGGACTTTAGTCTGCGGCATGGGACTTTAGTCTGCGGCATGGGACTTTAGTCTGCGGCATGGGACTTTAGTCTGCGGCATGGACTTTAGTCTGCGGCATGGGACTTTAGTCTGCGGCATGGGACTTTAGTCTGCGGCATGGGACTTTAGTCTGCGGCATGGGACTTTAGTCTGCGGCATGGGACTTTAGTCTGCGGCATGGGACTTTAGTCTGCGGCATGGGACTTTAGTCTGCGGCATGGGACTTTAGTCTGCGGCATGGGACTTTAGTCTGCGGCATGGGACTTTAGTCTGCGGCATGGGACTTTAGTCTGCGGCATGGGACTTTAGTCTGCGGCATGGGACTTTAGTCTGCGGCATGGGACTTTAGTCTGCGGCATGGGACTTTAGTCTGCGGCATGGGACTTTAGTCTGCGGCATGGACTTTAGTCTGCGGCATGGGACTTTAGTCTGCGGCATGGGACTTTAGTCTGCGGCATGGGACTTTAGTCTGCGGCATGGGACTTTAGTCTGCGGCATGGGACTTTAGTCTGCGGCATGGGACTTTAGTCTGCGGCATGGGACTTTAGTCTGCGGCATGGGACTTTAGTCTGCGGCATGGGACTTTAGTCTGCGGCATGGGACTTTAGTCTGCGGCATGGGACTTTAGTCTGCGGCATGGGACTTTAGTCTGCGGCATGGGACTTTAGTCTGCGGCATGGGACTTTAGTCTGCGGCATGGGACTTTAGTCTGCGGCATGGGACTTTAGTCTGCGGCATGGGACTTTAGTCTGCGGCATGGGACTTTAGTCTGCGGCATGGGACTTTAGTCTGCGGCATGGGACTTTAGTCTGCGGCATGGGACTTTAGTCTGCGGCATGGGACTTTAGTCTGCGGCATGGGACTTTAGTCTGCGGCATGGGACTTTAGTCTGCGGCATGGGACTTTAGTCTGCGGCATGGGACTTTAGTCTGCGGCATGGGACTTTAGTCTGCGGCATGGGACTTTAGTCTGCGGCATGGGACTTTAGTCTGCGGCATGGGACTTTAGTCTGCGGCATGGGACTTTAGTCTGCGGCATGGGACTTTAGTCTGCGGCATGGGACTTTAGTCTGCGGCATGGGACTTTAGTCTGCGGCATGGGACTTTAGTCTGCGGCATGGGACTTTAGTCTGCGGCATGGGACTTTAGTCTGCGGCATGGGACTTTAGTCTGCGGCATGGGACTTTAGTCTGCGGCATGGGACTTTAGTCTGCGGCATGGGACTTTAGTCTGCGGCATGGGACTTTAGTCTGCGGCATGGGACTTTAGTCTGCGGCATGGGACTTTAGTCTGCGGCATGGGACTTTAGTCTGCGGCATGGGACTTTAGTCTGCGGCATGGGACTTTAGTCTGCGGCATGGGACTTTAGTCTGCGGCATGGGACTTTAGTCTGCGGCATGGGACTTTAGTCTGCGGCATGGGACTTTAGTCTGCGGCATGGGACTTTAGTCTGCGGCATGGGACTTTAGTCTGCGGCATGGGACTTTAGTCTGCGGCATGGGACTTTAGTCTGCGGCATGGGACTTTAGTCTGCGGCATGGGACTTTAGTCTGCGGCATGGGACTTTAGTCTGCGGCATGGGACTTTAGTCTGCGGCATGGGACTTTAGTCTGCGGCATGGGACTTTAGTCTGCGGCATGGGACTTTAGTCTGCGGCATGGGACTTTAGTCTGCGGCATGGGACTTTAGTCTGCGGCATGGGACTTTAGTCTGCGGCATGGGACTTTAGTCTGCGGCATGGGACTTTAGTCTGCGGCATGGGACTTTAGTCTGCGGCATGGGACTTTAGTCTGCGGCATGGGACTTTAGTCTGCGGCATGGGACTTTAGTCTGCGGCATGGGACTTTAGTCTGCGGCATGGGACTTTAGTCTGCGGCATGGGACTTTAGTCTGCGGCATGGGACTTTAGTCTGCGGCATGGGACTTTAGTCTGCGGCATGGGACTTTAGTCTGCGGCATGGGACTTTAGTCTGCGGCATGGGACTTTAGTCTGCGGCATGGGACTTTAGTCTGCGGCATGGGACTTTAGTCTGCGGCATGGGACTTTAGTCTGCGGCATGGGACTTTAGTCTGCGGCATGGGACTTTAGTCTGCGGCATGGGACTTTAGTCTGCGGCATGGGACTTTAGTCTGCGGCATGGGACTTTAGTCTGCGGCATGGGACTTTAGTCCTGCGGCATGGGACTTTAGTCTGCGGCATGGGACTTTAGTCTGCGGCATGGGACTTTAGTCTGCGGCATGGGACTTTAGTCTGCGGCATGGGACTTTAGTCTGCGGCATGGGACTTTAGTCTGCGGCATGGGACTTTAGTCTGCGGCATGGGACTTTAGTCTGCGGCATGGGACTTTAGTCTGCGGCATGGGACTTTAGTCTGCGGCATGGGACTTTAGTCTGCGGCATGGGACTTTAGTCTGCGGCATGGGACTTTAGTCTGCGGCATGGGACTTTAGTCTGCGGCATGGGACTTTAGTCTGCGGCATGGGACTTTAGTCTGCGGCATGGGACTTTAGTCTGCGGCATGGGACTTTACTCAGTGAGTGGAGAATTTAATCTGTGCTTAGAGATTTTCATGTGTTCTGCGAATTTAGTCTAAGATGGTAGAAGTCTTTCAGTGACTGGAGGATTTAGTTTCTGCCGGGAGGATTTAGTTTCTGCCGGGAGGATTTAGTTTCTGCCGGGAGGATTTAGTTTCTGCCGGGAGGATAGGTTAATATTATTTATTATATGTAATACTAATATATATTATTCTACTAATATAATTATACATAATTATATCATATTAGAGAAGAGATAATCAGTGAGAGGAGAATTTAGTCTGTGAGATTGGAATTTATTCTGTGACATGGGAATTTATTCTGTGACATGGGAATATACTCAGTGACATGAGAAATTTCTCAGTGACTGGAGAATTTAATCTGTGCTCAGAAATTTTCATGTGTTTGGCAAATATAGCCTAAGATGGTAGATGTCTTTCAGTGACTTTAGGATTTAGTTTCTGCCGGGAGGATTTAGTTTCTGCCGGGAGGATTTAGTTTCTGCCGGGAGTTTTTGTTAATATTATTTAGTATATGTAATACTAATTATATATTATTATACTAATATAATTATACATAATTATATCATATTAGAGAATAATCAGCGAGAGTGGAACTTAGTCTGCGACGTGGGAACTTAGTCTGCGACGTGGGAACTTAGTCTGCGACGTGGGAACTTAGTCTGCGACGTGGGAACTTACTTAGTCTGCGACGTGGGAACTTACTTAGGCTGCGACGTGGGAACTTACTTAGTCTGCGACGTGGGAACTTAGTCTGCGACGTGGGAACTTAGTCTGCGACGTGGGAACTTAGTCTGCGACGTGGGAACTTAGTCTGCGACGTGGGAACTTAGTCTGCGACGTGGGAACTTAGTCTGCGACGTGGGAACTTAGTCTGCGACGTGGGAACTTAGTCTGCGACGTGGGAACTTAGTCTGCGACGTGGGAACTTAGTCTGCGACGTGGGAACTTAGTCTGCGACGTGGGAACTTAGTCTGCGACGTGGGAACTTAGTCTGCGACGTGGGAACTTAGTCTGCGACGTGGGAACTTAGTCTGCGACGTGGGAACTTAGTCTGCGACGTGGGAACTTAGTCTGCGACGTGGGAACTTAGTCTGCGACGTGGGAACTTAGTCTGCGACGTGGGAACTTAGTCTGCGACGTGGGAACTTAGTCTGCGACGTGGGAACTTAGTCTGCGACGTGGGAACTTAGTCTGCGACGTGGGAACTTAGTCTGCGACGTGGGAACTTAGTCTGCGACGTGGGAACTTAGTCTGCGACGTGGGAACTTAGTCTGCGCTTAGAGATTTTCATGTGTTTGGCGAATTTAGTCTAAGATGATAGAAGTATTTCAGTGACTGGAGGATTTAGTTTCTGCCGGGAGGATTTAGTTTCTGCCGGGAGGATTTAGTTTCTGCCGGGAGGATTTAGTTTCTGCCGGGAGGATTTAGTTTCTGCCGGGAGGATAGGTTAATATTATTTATTATATGTAATACTAATTATATATTGTTATACTAATATAATTATACATAATTATATCATATTAGAGAAGAGATAATCAGTGAGAGGAGAATTTAGTCTGTGAGATTGGAATTTATTCTGTGACATGGGAATTTATTCTGTGACATGGGAATATACTCAGTGACATGGGAATATACTCAGTGACATGAGAAATTTCTCAGTGACTGGAGAATTTAATCTGTGCTCAGAAATTTTCATGTGTTTGGCAAATATAGCCTAAGATGGTAGAAGTCTTTCAGTGACTTTAGGATTTAGTTTCTGCCGGGAGGATTTAGTTTCTGTCGGGAGGATTTAGTTTCTGCCGGGAGGATTTAGTTTCTGCCGGGAGTTTTTGTTAATATTATTTAGTATATGTAATACTAATTATATATTATTATACTAATATAATTATACATAATTATATTATATTAGAGAATAATCAGCAAGAGGAAAACTTTTTAGTCTGCGACATGGGACTTACTTTAGTCTGCGACATGGGACTTACTTTAGTCTGCGACATGGGACTTACTTTAGTCTGCGACATGGGACTTTAGTCTGCGACATGGGACTTTAGTCTGCGACATGGGACTTTAGTCTGCGGCATGGGACTTTAGTCTGCGGCATGGGACTTTAGTCTGCGGCATGGGACTTTAGTCTGCGGCATGGGACTTTAGTCTGCGGCATGGGACTTTAGTCTGCGGCATGGGACTTTAGTCTGCGGCATGGGACTTTAGTCTGCGGCATGGGACTTTAGTCTGCGGCATGGGACTTTAGTCTGCGGCATGGGACTTTAGTCTGCGGCATGGGACTTTAGTCTGCGGCATGGGACTTTAGTCTGCGGCATGGGACTTTAGTCTGCGGCATGGGACTTTAGTCTGCGGCATGGGACTTTAGTCTGCGGCATGGGACTTTAGTCTGCGGCATGGGACTTTAGTCTGCGGCATGGGACTTTAGTCTGCGGCATGGGACTTTAGTCTGCGGCATGGGACTTTAGTCTGCGGCATGGGACTTTAGTCTGCGGCATGGGACTTTAGTCTGCGGCATGGGACTTTAGTCTGCGGCATGGGACTTTAGTCTGCGGCATGGGACTTTACTCAGTGAGTGGAGAATTTAATCTGTGCTTAGAGATTTTCATGTGTTCTGCGAATTTAGTCTAAGATGGTAGAAGTCTTTCAGTGACTGGAGGATTTAGTTTCTGCCGGGAGGATTTAGTTTCTGCCGGGAGGATTTAGTTTCTGCCGGGAGGATTTAGTTTCTGCCGGGAGGATAGGTTAATATTATTTATTATATGTAATACTAATATATATTATTCTACTAATATAATTATACATAATTATATCATATTAGAGAAGAGATAATCAGTGAGAGGAGAATTTAGTCTGTGAGATTGGAATTTATTCTGTGACATGGGAATTTATTCTGTGACATGGGAATATACTCAGTGACATGAGAAATTTCTCAGTGACTGGAGAATTTAATCTGTGCTCAGAAATTTTCATGTGTTTGGCAAATATAGCCTAAGATGGTAGAAGTCTTTCAGTGACTTTAGGATTTAGTTTCTGCCGGGAGGATTTAGTTTCTGCCGGGAGGATTTAGTTTCTGCCGGGAGTTTTTGTTAATATTATTTAGTATATGTAATACTAATTATATATTATTATACTAATATAATTATACATAATTATATCATATTAGAGAATAATCAGCGAGAGTGGAACTTAGTCTGCGACGTGGGAACTTAGTCTGCGACGGGGGAACTTAGTCTGCGACGTGGGAACTTAGTCTGCGACGTGGGAACTTACTTAGTCTGCGACGTGGGAACTTACTTAGGCTGCGACGTGGGAACTTACTTAGTCTGCGACGTGGGAACTTAGTCTGCGACGTGGGAACTTAGTCTGCGACGTGGGAACTTAGTCTGCGACGTGGGAACTTAGTCTGCGACGTGGGAACTTAGTCTGCGACGTGGGAACTTAGTCTGCGACGTGGGAACTTAGTCTGCGACGTGGGAACTTACTTAGTCTGCGACGTGGGAACTTAGTCTGCGACGTGGGAACTTAGTCTGCGACGTGGGAACTTAGTCTGCGACGTGGGAACTTAGTCTGCGACGTGGGAACTTAGTCTGCGACGTGGGAACTTAGTCTGCGACGTGGGAACTTAGTCTGCGACGTGGGAACTTAGTCTGCGACGTGGCAACTTAGTCTGCGACGTGGCAACTTAGTCTGCGACGTGGCAACTTAGTCTGCGACGTGGGAACTTAGTCTGCGACGTGGGAACTTAGTCTGCGACGTGGGAACTTAGTCTGCGACGTGGGAACTTAGTCTGCGACGTGGGAACTTAGTCTGCGACGTGGGAACTTAGTCTGCGACGTGGGAACTTAGTCTGCGACGGGAGAATTTAATCTGTGCTTAGAGATTTTCATGTGTTTGGCGAATTTAGTCTAAGATGATAGAAGTCTTTCAGTGACTGGAGGATTTAGTTTCTGCCGGGAGGATTTAGTTTCTGCCGGGAGGATTTAGTTTCTGCCGGGAGGATTTAGTTTCTGCCGGGAGGATTTAGTTTCTGCCGGGAGGATAGGTTAATATTATTTATTATATGTAATACTAATTATATATTGTTATACTAATATAATTATACATAATTATATCATATTAGAGAAGAGATAATCAGTGAGAGGAGAATTTAGTCTGTGAGATTGGAATTTATTCTGTGACATGGGAATTTATTCTGTGACATGGGAATATACTCAGTGACATGGGAATATACTCAGTGACATGAGAAATTTCTCAGTGACTGGAGAATTTAATCTGTGCTCAGAAATTTTCATGTGTTTGGCAAATATAGCCTAAGATGGTAGAAGTCTTTCAGTGACTTTAGGATTTAGTTTCTGCCGGGAGGATTTAGTTTCTGCCGGGAGGATTTAGTTTCTGCCGGGAGGATTTAGTTTCTGCCGGGAGTTTTTGTTAATATTATTTAGTATATGTAATACTAATTATATATTATTATACTAATATAATTATACATAATTATATCATATTAGAGAATAATCAGCAAGAGGAAAACTTTTTAGTCTGCGACATGGGACTTACTTTAGTCTGCGACATGGGACTTACTTTAGTCTGCGACATGGGACTTACTTTAGTCTGCGACATGGGACTTTAGTCTGCGACATGGGACTTTAGTCTGCGACATGGGACTTTAGTCTGCGACATGGGACTTTAGTCTGCGACATGGGACTTTAGTCTGCGGACATGGGACTTTAGTCTGCGGCATGGGACTTTAGTCTGCGGCATGGGACTTTAGTCTGCGGCATGGGACTTTAGTCTGCGGCATGGGACTTTAGTCTGCGGCATGGGACTTTAGTCTGCGGCATGGGACTTTAGTCTGCGGCATGGGACTTTAGTCTGCGGCATGGGACTTTAGTCTGCGGCATGGGACTTTAGTCTGCGGCATGGGACTTTAGTCTGCGGCATGGGACTTTAGTCTGCGGCATGGGACTTTAGTCTGCGGCATGGGACTTTAGTCTGCGGCATGGGACTTTAGTCTGCGGCATGGGACTTTAGTCTGCGGCATGGGACTTTAGTCTGCGGCATGGGACTTTAGTCTGCGGCATGGGACTTTAGTCTGCGGCATGGGACTTTAGTCTGCGGCATGGGACTTTAGTCTGCGGCATGGGACTTTAGTCTGCGGCATGGGACTTTAGTCTGCGGCATGGGACTTTAGTCTGCGGCATGGGACTTTAGTCTGCGACATGGGACTTTACTCAGTGAGTGGAGAATTTAATCTGTGCTTAGAGATTTTCATGTGTTCTGCGAATTTAGTCTAAGATGGTAGAAGTCTTTCAGTGACTGGAGGATTTAGTTTCTGCCGGGAGGATTTAGTTTCTGCCGGGAGGATTTAGTTTCTGCCGGGAGGATTTAGTTTCTGCCGGGAGGATAGGTTAATATTATTTATTATATGTAATACTAATATATATTATTCTACTAATATAATTATACATAATTATATCATATTAGAGAAGAGATAATCAGTGAGAGGAGAATTTAGTCTGTGAGATTGGAATTTATTCTGTGACATGGGAATTTATTCTGTGACATGGGAATATACTCAGTGACATGAGAAATTTCTCAGTGACTGGAGAATTTAATCTGTGCTCAGAAATTTTCATGTGTTTGGCAAATATAGCCTAAGATGGTAGAAGTCTTTCAGTGACTTTAGGATTTAGTTTCTGCCGGGAGGATTTAGTTTCTGCCGGGAGGATTTAGTTTCTGCCGGGAGTTTTTGTTAATATTATTTAGTATATGTAATACTAATTATATATTATTATACTAATATAATTATACATAATTATATCATATTAGAGAATAATCAGCGAGAGTGGAACTTAGTCTGCGACGTGGGAACTTAGTCTGCGACGTGGGAACTTAGTCTGCGACGTGGGAACTTAGTCTGCGACGTGGGAACTTACTTAGTCTGCGACGTGGGAACTTACTTAGGCTGCGACGTGGGAACTTACTTAGTCTGCGACGTGGGAACTTAGTCTGCGACGTGGGAACTTAGTCTGCGACGTGGGAACTTAGTCTGCGACGTGGGAACTTAGTCTGCGACGTGGGAACTTACTTAGTCTGCGACGTGGGAACTTACTTAGTCTGCGACGTGGGAACTTACTTAGTCTGCGACGTGGGAACTTAGTCTGCGACGTGGGAACTTAGTCTGCGACGTGGGAACTTAGTCTGCGACGTGGGAACTTAGTCTGCGACGTGGGAACTTAGTCTGCGACGTGGGAACTTAGTCTGCGACGTGGGAACTTAGTCTGCGACGTGGGAACTTAGTCTGCGACGTGGGAACTTAGTCTGCGACGTGGGAACTTAGTCTGCGACGTGGGAACTTAGTCTGCGACGTGGGAACTTAGTCTGCGACGTGGGAACTTAGTCTGCGACGTGGGAACTTAGTCTGCGACGTGGGAACTTAGTCTGCGACGTGGGAACTTAGTCTGCGACGTGGGAACTTAGTCTGCGACGGGAGAATTTAATCTGTGCTTAGAGATTTTCATGTGTTTGGCGAATTTAGTCTAAGATGATAGAAGTCTTTCAGTGACTGGAGGATTTAGTTTCTGCCGGGAGGATTTAGTTTCTGCCGGGAGGATTTAGTTTCTGCCGGGAGGATTTAGTTTCTGCCGGGAGGATTTAGTTTCTGCCGGGAGGATAGGTTAATATTATTTATTATATGTAATACTAATTATATATTGTTATACTAATATAATTATACATAATTATATCATATTAGAGAAGAGATAATCAGTGAGAGGAGAATTTAGTCTGTGAGATTGGAATTTATTCTGTGACATGGGAATTTATTCTGTGACATGGGAATATACTCAGTGACATGGGAATATACTCAGTGACATGAGAAATTTCTCAGTGACTGGAGAATTTAATCTGTGCTCAGAAATTTTCATGTGTTTGGCAAATATAGCCTAAGATGGTAGAAGTCTTTCAGTGACTTTAGGATTTAGTTTCTGCCGGGAGGATTTAGTTTCTGCCGGGAGGATTTAGTTTCTGCCGGGAGGATTTAGTTTCTGCCGGGAGGATTTAGTTTCTGCCGGGAGTTTTTGTTAATATTATTTAGTATATGTAATACTAATTATATATTATTATACTAATATAATTATACATAATTATATCATATTAGAGAATAATCAGCAAGAGGAAAACTTTTTAGTCTGCGACATGGGACTTACTTTAGTCTGCGACATGGGACTTACTTTAGTCTGCGACATGGGACTTACTTTAGTCTGCGACATGGGACTTACTTTAGTCTGCGACATGGGACTTACTTTAGTCTGCGACATGGGACTTACTTTAGTCTGCGACATGGGACTTACTTTAGTCTGCGACATGGGACTTACTTTAGCCTGCGACATGGGACTTACTTTAGCCTGCGACATGGGACTTACTTTAGCCTGCGACATGGGACTTACTTTAGCCTGCGACATGGGACTTACTTTAGTCTGCGACATGGGACTTACTTTAGTCTGCGACATGGGACTTACTTTAGTCTGCGGCATGGGACTTACTTTAGTCTGCGGCATGGGACTTACTTTAGTCTGCGGCATGGGACTTACTTTAGTCTGCGGCATGGGACTTACTTTAGTCTGCGGCATGGGACTTACTTTAGTCTGCGGCATGGGACTTTAGTCTGCGGCATGGGACTTTAGTCTGCGGCATGGGACTTTAGTCTGCGGCATGGGACTTTAGTCTGCGGCATGGGACTTTAGTCTGCGGCATGGGACTTTAGTCTGCGGCATGGGACTTTAGTCTGCGGCATGGGACTTTAGTCTGCGGCATGGGACTTTAGTCTGCGGCATGGGACTTTAGTCTGCGGCATGGGACTTTAGTCTGCGACAGGGGACTTTAGTCTGCGACAGGGGACTTTAGTCTGCGACATGGGACTTTAGTCTGCGACATGGGACTTTAGTCTGCGACATGGGACTTTAGTCTGCGACATGGGACTTTAGTCTGCGACATGGGACTTTAGTCTGCGACATGGGACTTTAGTCTGCGACATGGGACTTTAGTCTGCGACATGGGACTTTAGTCTGCGACATGGGACTTTAGTCTGCGACATGGGACTTTAGTCTGCGACATGGGACTTTAGTCTGCGACATGGGACTTTAGTCTGCGACATGGGACTTTAGTCTGCGACATGGGACTTTAGTCTGCGACATGGGACTTTAGTCTGCGACATGGGACTTTACTCAGTGAGTGGAGAATTTAATCTGTGCTTAGAGATTTTCATGTGTTTGGCGAATTTAGTCTAAGATGGTAGAAGTCTTTCAGTGACTGGAGGATTTAGTTTCTGCCGGGAGGATTTAGTTTCTGCCGGGAGGATTTAGTTTCTGCCGGGAGGATTTAGTTTCTGCCGGGAGGATAGGTTAATATTATTTATTATATGTAATACTAATATATATTATTATACTAATATAATTATACATAATTATATCATATTAGAGAAGAGATAATCAGTGAGAGGAGAATTTAGTCTGTGAGATTGGAATTTATTCTGTGACATGGGAATATACTCAGTGACATGAGAAATTTCTCAGTGACTGGAGAATTTAATCTGTGCTCAGAAATTTTCATGTGTTTGGCAAATATAGCCTAAGATGGTAGAAGTCTTTCAGTGACTTTAGGATTTAGTTTCTGCCGGGAGGATTTAGTTTCTGCCGGGAGGATTTAGTTTCTGCCGGGAGTTTTTGTTAATATTATTTAGTATATGTAATACTAATTATATATTATTATACTAATATAATTATACATAATTATATCATATTAGAGAATAATCAGCGAGAGTGGAACTTAGTCTGCGACGTGGGAACTTAGTCTGCGACGGGGGAACTTAGTCTGCGACGGGGGAACTTAGTCTGCGACGGGGGAACTTAGTCTGCGACGGGGGAACTTAGTCTGCGACGGGGGAACTTAGTCTGCGACGGGGGAACTTAGTCTGCGACGGGGGAACTTAGTCTGCGACGGGGGAACTTAGTCTGCGACGGGGGAACTTAGTCTGCGACGGGGGAACTTAGTCTGCGACGGGGGAACTTAGTCTGCGACGGGGGAACTTAGTCTGCGACGGGGGAACTTAGTCTGCGACGGGGGAACTTAGTCTGCGACGGGGGAACTTAGTCTGCGACGGGGGAACTTAGTCTGCGACGGGGGAACTTAGTCTGCGACGGGGGAATTTAATCTGTGCTTAGAGATTTTCATGTGTTTGGCGAATTTAGTCTAAGATGGTAGAAGTCTTTCAGTGACTGGAGGATTTAGTTTCTGCCGGGAGGATTTAGTTTCTGCCGGGAGGATTTAGTTTCTGCCGGCAGGATTTAGTTTCTGCCGGCAGGATTTAGTTTCTGCCGGGAGGATTTAGTTTCTGCCGGGAGGATTTAGTTTCTGCCGGGAGGATTTAGTTTCTGCCGGGAGGATAGGTTAATATTATTTATTATATGTAATACTAATATATATTATTATACTAATATAATTATACATAATTATATCTTATTAGAGAAGAGATAATCAGTGAGAGGAGAATTTAGTCTGTGAGATTGGAATTTATTCTGTGACATGGGAATTTATTCTGTGACATGGGAATATACTCAGTGACATGAGAAATTTCTCAGTGACTGGAGAATTTAATCTGTGCTCAGAAATTTTCATGTGTTTGGCAAATATAGCCTAAGATGGTAGAAGTCTTTCAGTGACTTTAGGATTTAGTTTCTGCCGGGAGGATTTAGTTTCTGCCGGGAGGATTTAGTTTCTGCCTTGAGTTTTTGTTAATATTATTTAGTATATGTAATACTAATTATATATTATTATACTAATATAATTATACATAATTATATCATATTAGAGAATAATCAGAGAGGAAAACTTAGTCTGCGACATGGGACTTTAGTCTGCGACAGGGGACTTTAGTCTGCGACATGGGACTTTAGTCTGCGACAGGGGACTTTAGTCTGCGACATGGGACTTTAGTCTGCGACATGGGACTTTAGTCTGCGACATGGGACTTTAGTCTGCGACATGGGACTTTAGTCTGCGACATGGGACTTTAGTCTGCGACATGGGACTTTAGTCTGCGACATGGGACTTTAGTCTGCGACATGGGACTTTAGTCTGCGACATGGGACTTCTTTAGTCTGCGACATGGGACTTCTTTAGTCTGCGACATGGGACTTCTTTAGTCTGCGTCATGGGACTTCTTTAGTCTGCGTCATGGGACTTCTTTAGTCTGCGTCATGGGACTTCTTTAGTCTGCGTCATGGGACTTCTTTAGTCTGCGTCATGGGACTTCTTTAGTCTGCGTCATGGGACTTCTTTAGTCTGCGACATGGGACTTCTTTAGTCTGCGACATGGGACTTTAGTCTGCGACATGGGACTTTAGTCTGCGACATGGGACTTTAGTCTGCGACATGGGACTTTAGTCTGCGACATGGGACTTTAGTCTGCGACATGGGACTTTAGTCTGCGACATGGGACTTTAGTCTGCGACATGGGACTTTAGTCTGCGACAGGGGACTTTAGTCTGCGACAGGGGACTTTAGTCTGCGACAGGGGACTTTAGTCTGCGACAGGGGACTTTAGTCTGCGACAGGGGACTTTAGTCTGCGACAGGGGACTTTAGTCTGCGACAGGGGACTTTAGTCTGCGACAGGGGACTTTAGTCTGCGACAGGGGACTTTAGTCTGCGACAGGGGACTTTAGTCTGCGACAGGGGACTTTAGTCTGCGACAGGGGACTTTAGTCTGCGACAGGGGACTTTAGTCTGCGACAGGGGACTTTAGTCTGCGACAGGGGACTTTAGTCTGCGACAGGGGACTTTAGTCTGCGACAGGGCACTTTAGTCTGCGACAGGGCACTTTAGTCTGCGACAGGGCACTTTAGTCTGCGACAGGGGACTTTAGTCTGCGACAGGGGACTTTAGTCTGCGACAGGGCACTTTAGTCTGCGACAGGGCACTTTAGTCTGCGACAGGGCACTTTAGTCTGCGACAGGGCACTTTTGTCTGCGACAGGGGACTTTAGTCTGCGACAGGGGACTTTAGTCTGCGACAGGGGACTTTAGTCTGCGACAGGGGACTTTAGTCTGCGACAGGGGACTTTAGTCTGCGACAGGGGACTTTAGTCTGCGACAGGGGACTTTAGTCTGCGACAGGGCACTTTAGTCTGCGACAGGGGACTTTAGTCTGCGACAGGGGACTTTAGTCTGCGACAGGGGACTTTAGTCTGCGACAGGGGACTTTAGTCTGCGACAGGGGACTTTAGTCTGCGACAGGGCACTTTTGTCTGCGACAGGGGACTTTAGTCTGCGACAGGGGACTTTAGTCTGCGACAGGGGACTTTAGTCTGCGACAGGGGACTTTAGTCTGCGACAGGGGACTTTAGTCTGCGACAGGGGACTTTAGTCTGCGACAGGGGACTTTAGTCTGCGACAGGGGACTTTAGTCTGCGACAGGGGACTTTACTCAGTGAGTGGAGCATTTAATCTGTGCTTAGAGATTTTCATGTGTTTGGCGAATTTAGTCTAAGATGGTAGAAGTCTTTCAGTGACTGGAGGATTTAGTTTCTGCCGGGAGGATTTAGTTTCTGCCGGGAGGATTTAGTTTCTGCCGGGAGGATTTAGTTTCTGCCGGGAGGATTTAGTTTCTGCCGGGAGGATTTAGTTTCTGCCGGGAGGATTTAGTTTCTGCCGGGAGGATTTAGTTTCTGCCGGGAGGATTTAGTTTCTGCCGGGAAGATTTAGTTTCTGCCGGGAGGATAGGTTAATATTATTTATTATATGTAATACTAATATATATTATTATACTAATATAATTATACATAATTATATCATATTAGAGATGAGATAATCAGTGAGAGGAGAATTTAGTCTGTGAGATTGGAATTTATTCTGTGACATGGGAATTTATTCTGTGACATGGGAATATACTCAGTGACATGAGAAATTTCTCAGTGACTGGAGAATTTAATCTGTGCTCAGAAATTTTCATGTGTTTGGCAAATATAGCCTAAGATGGTAGAAGTCTTTCAGTGACTTTAGGATTTAGTTTCTGCTGGGAGGATTTAGTTTCTGCCGGGAGGATTTAGTTTCTGCCGGGAGTTTTTGTTAATATTATTTAGTATATGTAATACTAATTATATATTATTATACTAATATAATTATACATAATTATATCATATTAGAGAATAATCAGCGAGAGTGGAACTTAGTCTGCGACGTGGGAACTTAGTCTGCGACGTGGAACTTAGTCTGCGACGTGGGAACTTAGTCTGCGACGTGGGAACTTAGTCTGCGACGTGGGAACTTAGTCTGCGACGGGAGAATTTAATCTGTGCTTAGAGATTTTCATGTGTTTGGCGAATTTAGTCTAAGATGGTAGTAGTCTTTCAGTGACTGGAGGATTTAGTTTCTGCCGGGAGGATTTAATTTCTGCCGGGAGGATTTAATTTCTGCCGGGAGGATTTAATTTCTGCCGGGAGGATTTAGTTTCTGCCGGGAGGATTTAGTTTCTGCCGGGAGGATTTAGTTTCTGCCGGGAGGATAGGTTAATATTATTTATTATATGTAATACTAATTATATATTGTTATACTAATATAATTATACATAATTATATCATATTAGAGAAGAGATAATCAGTGAGAGGAGAATTTAGTCTGTGAGATTGGAATTTATTCTGTGACATGGGAATTTATTCTGTGACATGGGAATATACTCAGTGACATGAGAAATTTCTCAGTGACTGGAGAATTTAATCTGTGCTCAGAAATTTTCATGTGTTTGGCAAATATAGCCTAAGATGGTAGAAGTCTTTCAGTGACTTTAGGATTTAGTTTCTGCCGGGAGGATTTAGTTTCTGCCGGGAGGATTTAGTTTCTGCCGGGAGGATTTAGTTTCTGCCGGGAGGATTTAGTTTCTGCCGGGAGTTTTTGTTAATATTATTTAGTATATGTAATACTAATTATATATTATTATACTAATATAATTATACATAATTATATCATATTAGAGAATAATCAGCAAGAGGAAAACTTAGTCTGCGACATGGGACTTACTTTAGTCTGCGACATGGGACTTACTTTAGTCTGCGACATGGGACTTACTTTAGTCTGCGACATGGGACTTACTTTAGTCTGCGGCATGGGACTTACTTTAGTCTGCGGCATGGGACTTACTTTAGTCTGCGGCATGGGACTTACTTTAGTCTGCGGCATGGGACTTACTTTAGTCTGCGGCATGGGACTTTAGTCTGCGGCATGGGACTTCTTTAGTCTGCGGCATGGGACTTCTTTAGTCTGCGGCATGGGACTTTAGTCTGCGACATGGGACTTTAGTCTGCGACATGGGACTTTAGTCTGCGACATGGGACTTTAGTCTGCGACATGGGACTTTAGTCTGCGACATGGGACTTTAGTCTGCGACATGGGACTTTAGTCTGCGACATGGGACTTTAGTCTGCGGCATGGGACTTTAGTCTGCGGCATGGGACTTTAGTCTGCGGCATGGGACTTTAGTCTGCGGCATGGGACTTTAGTCTGCGGCATGGGACTTTAGTCTGCGGCATGGGACTTTAGTCTGCGACATGGGACTTTAGTCTGCGACATGGGACTTTAGTCTGCGACATGGGACTTTAGTCTGCGACATGGGACTTTAGTCTGCGACATGGGACTTTAGTCTGCGACATGGGACTTTAGTCTGCGACATGGGACTTTAGTCTGCGACATGGGACTTTAGTCTGCGACATGGGACTTTAGTCTGCGACATGGGACTTTAGTCTGCGACATGGGACTTTAGTCTGCGACATGGGACTTTAGTCTGCGACATGGGACTTTAGTCTGCGACATGGGACTTTAGTCTGCGACATGGGACTTTAGTCTGCGACATGGGACTTTAGTCTGCGACATGGGACTTTAGTCTGCGACATGGGACTTTAGTCTGCGACATGGGACTTTAGTCTGCGACATGGGACTTTACTCAGTGAGTGGAGAATTTAATCTGTGCTTAGAGATTTTCATGTGTTTGGCGAATTTAGTCTAAGATGGTAGAAGTCTTTCAGTGACTGGAGGATTTAGTTTCTGCCGGGAGGATTTAGTTTCTGCCGGGAGGATTTAGTTTCTGCCGGGAGGATTTAGTTTCTGCCGGGAGGATAGGTTAATATTATTTATTATATGTAATACTAATATATATTATTATACTAATATAATTATACATAATTATATCATATTAGAGAAGAGATAATCAGTGAGAGGAGAATTTAGTCTGTGAGATTGGAATTTATTCTGTGACATGGGAATTTATTCTGTGACATGGGAATATACTCAGTGACATGAGAAATTTCTCAGTGACTGGAGAATTTAATCTGTGCTCAGAAATTTTCATGTGTTTGGCAAATATAGCCTAAGATGGTAGAAGTCTTTCAGTGACTTTAGGATTTAGTTTCTGCCGGGAGGATTTAGTTTCTGCCGGGAGGATTTAGTTTCTGCCGGGAGTTTTTGTTAATATTATTTAGTATATGTAATACTAATTATATATTATTATACTAATATAATTATACATAATTATATCATATTAGAGAATAATCAGCGAGAGTGGAACTTAGTCTGCGACGGGGGAACTTAGTCTGCGACGGGGGAACTTAGTCTGCGACGGGGGAACTTAGTCTGCGACGGGGGAACTTAGTCTGCGACGGGGGAACTTAGTCTGCGACGGGGGAACTTAGTCTGCGACGGGGGAACTTAGTCTGCGACGGGGGAACTTAGTCTGCGACGGGGGAATTTAATCTGTGCTTAGAGATTTTCATGTGTTTGGCGAATTTAGTCTAAGATGGTAGAAGTCTTTCAGTGACTGGAGGATTTAGTTTCTGCCGGGAGGATTTAGTTTCTGCCGGGAGGATTTAGTTTCTGCCGGGAGGATTTAGTTTCTGCCGGGAGGATTTAGTTTCTGCCGGGAGGATTTAGTTTCTGCCGGCAGGATTTAGTTTCTGCCGGCAGGATTTAGTTTCTGCCGGGAGGATTTAGTTTCTGCAGGGAGGATTTAGTTTGTGCCGGGGGGATTTGTTAATATTATTTATTATATGTAATAATAATATATATTATTATACTAATATAATTATACATAATTATATCATATTAGAGAAGAGATAATCAGTGAGAGGAGAATTTAGTCTGTGAGATTGGAATTTATTCTGTGACATGGGAATTTATTCTGTGACATGGGAATATACTCAGTGACATGAGAAATTTCTCAGTGACTGGAGAATTTAATCTGTGCTCAGAAATTTTCATGTGTTTGGCAAATATAGCCTAAGATGGTAGAAGTCTTTCAGTGACTTTAGGATTTAGTTTCTGCCGGGAGGATTTAGTTTCTGCCGGGAGGATTTAGTTTCTGCCTTGAGTTTTTGTTAATATTATTTAGTATATGTAATACTAATTATATATTATTATACTAATATAATTATACATAATTATATCATATTAGAGAATAATCAGCGAGAGGAAAACTTAGTCTGCGACAGGGGACTTTAGTCTGCGACAGGGGACTTTAGTCTGCGACAGGGGACTTTAGTCTGCGACAGGGGACTTTAGTCTGCGACAGGGGACTTTACTCAGTGAGTGGAGAATTTAATCTGTGCTTAGAGATTTTCATGTGTTTGGCGAATTTAGTCTAAGATGGTAGAAGTCTTTCAGTGACGGGAGGATTTAGTTTCTGCCGGGAGGATTTAGTTTCTGCCGGGAGGATTTAGTTTCTGCCGGGAGGATTTGTTAATATTATTCATTATATGTAATACTAATATATATTATTATACTAATATAATTATACATAATTATATCATGTTAGAGAAGAGATAATCAGTGAGAGGAGAATTTAGTCTGTGAGATTGGAATTTATTCTGTGACATGGGAATTTAGTTTCTGTGACATGGGAATATACTCAGCGACATGAGAAATTTCTCAGTAACTGGAGAATTTAATCTGTGCTCAGAAATTTTCATGTGTTTGGCAAATATAGCCTAAGATGGTAGAAGTCTTTCAGTGACTTTAGGATTTAGTTTCTGCCGGGAGGATTTAGTTTCTGCCGGGAGGATTTAGTTTCTGCCGGGAGTTTTTGTTAATGTTATTTAGTATATGTAATACTAAGTATATATTATAATACTAATATAATTATACATAATTATATCATATTAGAGAATAATCAGCGAGAGGAAAACTTAGTCTGCGACATGGGAACTTAGTCTGCGACATGGGAACTTAGTCTGCGACATGGGAACTTAGTCTGCGACATGGGAACTTAGTCTGCGACATGGGAACTTAGTCTGTGAGGGGAGAATTTAATCTGTGCTTAGAGATTTTCATGTGTTTGGCGAATTTAGTCTAAGATGGTAGAAGTCTTTCAGTGACTGGAGGATTTAGTTTCTGCCGGGAGGATTTAGTTTCTGCCGGGAGGATTTAGTTTCTGCCGGGAGGATTTAGTTTCTGCCGGGAGGATTTAGTTTCTGCCGGGAGGATTTAGTTTCTGCCGGGAGTTTTTGTTAATGTTATTTAGTATATGTAATACTAAGTATATATTATAATACTAATATAATTATACATAATTATATCATATTAGAGAATAATCAGCGAGAGGAAAACTTAGTCTGCGACATGGGAACTCAGTCTGCGACATGGGAACTTAGTCTGCGACATGGGAACTTAGTCTGCGACATGGGAACTTAGTCTGCGACATGGGAACTTAGTCTGCGACATGGGAACTTAGTCTGTGAGGGGAGAATTTAATCTGTGCTTAGAGATTTTCATGTGTTTGTCGAATTTAGTCTAAGATGGTAGAAGTCTTTCAGTGTCTGGAGGATTTAGTTTCTGCCGGGAGGATTTAGTTTCTGCCGGGAGGATTTGTTAATATTATTCATTATATGTAATACTAGTATATATTATTATACTAATATTATTATACATAATTATATCATATTAGAGAAGAGATAATCAGTGAGAGGAGAATTTAGTCTGTGAGATTGGAATTTATTCTGTGACATGGGAATTTATTCTGTGACATGGGAATATACTCAGTGACATGAGAAATTTCTCAGTGACTGGAGAATTTAATCTGTGCTCAGAAATTTTCATGTGTTTGGCAAATATAGCCTAAGATGGTAGAAGTCTTTCAGTGACTTTAGGATTTAGTTTCTGCCGGGAGGATTTAGTTTCTGCCGGGAGGATTTAGTTTCTGCCGGGAGGATTTAGTTTCTGCCGGGAGGATTTAGTTTCTGCCGGGAGTTTTTGTTAATATTATTTAGTATATGTAATACTAATTATATATTATTATACTAATATAATTATACATAATTATATCATATTAGAGAATAATCAGCGAGAGGAAAACTTAGTCTGCGACATGGGAACTTCTTAGTCTGCGACATGGGAACTTCTTAGTCTGCGACATGGGAACTTCTTAGTCTGCGACATGGGAACTTCTTAGTCTGCGACATGGGAACTTCTTAGTCTGCGACATGGGAACTTCTTAGTCTGCGACATGGGACCTTCTTAGTCTGCGACATGGGAACTTCTTAGTCTGCGACATGGGAACTTAGTCTGTGAGGGGAGAATTTAATCTGTGCTTAGAGATTTTCATGTGCTTGGCGAATTTAGTCTAAGATGGTAGAAATCTTTCAGTGACTGGAGGACTTTGTTTCTTACGGGAGGATTTAGTTTCTGACTGGAGGATTTGTTAATATTATTTATTATATGTAATACTAACTATATATTATTATACTAATATAATTATACATAATTTATCTCTTCTCTAATATGATATATCAGTGAGAGGAGAATTTAGTCTGTGAGATTGGAATTTATTCTGTGACATGGGAATTTACTCAGTGAGTGGAGAATTTTCTCAATGACTGGAGAATTTAATCTGTGCTCAGATATTTTCATGTGTTTGGCGAATATAGCCTAAGATGGTAGAAGTCTTTCAGTGACTGGAGGATTTAGTTTCTGCCGGGAGGAATTAGTTTCTGAATGGAGGATTTACTTTCTGAAGGGAGGATAGGTTAATATTATTTATTTTATGTAATACTAACTATATATTATTATACTAATATAATTATACATAATCATATCATATTAGAGAATAATCAGCGAGAGGAGAACTTATTCTGTGTCATGGGAATGTATGCTGTGTCATGGGAATTTATGGGGTGTCATGGGAATTTATGCTGTGTCATGGGAATATATGCTGTGTCATGGGAATTTATTCTGTGTCATGGGAATATATTCCGTCTCATGGGAATTTATTCCGTCTCATGGGAATTTATTCCGTCTCATGGGAATTTATTCCGTCTCATGGGAATTTATTCAGTCTCATGGGAATTTATTCTGTCTCATGGGAATTTATTCTGTGTCATGGGAATTTATTCTGTGTCATGGGAATTTATTCTGTGACATGGAAATTTATTCTGTGACATGGAAATTTATTCTGTGACATGGAAATTTATTCTGTGACATGGGAATTTACTCAGTGAGTGGAGAATTTAATCTGTGCTTAGAGATTTTCATGTATTGGCGAATTTAGTCTAAGATGGTAGAAGTCTTTCAGTGCCTGGAGGATTTAGTTTCTGCCGGGAGGATTTAGTTTCTGCCGGGAGGATTTAGTTTCTGCCGGGAGGATTTAGTTTCTGCCGGGAGGATTTAGTTTCTGCCGGGAGGATTTAGTTTCTGCAGGGAGGATTTAGTTTCTGCCGGGGGGATTTGTTAATATTATTTATTATATGTAATACTAATATATATTATTATACTAATATAATTATACATAATTATATCATATTAGAGAAGAGATAATCAGTGAGAGGAGAATTTAGTCTGTGAGATTGGAATTTATTCTGTGACATGGGAATTTATTCTGTGACATGGGAATATACTCAGTGACATGAGAAATTTCTCAGTGACTGGAGAATTTAATCTGTGCTCAGAAATTTTCATGTGTTTGGCAAATATAGCCTAAGATGGTAGAAGTCTTTCAGTGACTTTAGGATTTAGTTTCTGCCGGGAGGATTTAGTTTCTGCCGGGAGGATTTAGTTTCTGCCTTGAGTTTTTGTTAATATTATTTAGTATATGTAATACTAATTATATATTATTATACTAATATAATTATACATAATTATATCATATTAGAGAATAATCAGCGAGAGTGGAACTTAGTCTGCGACGTGGGAACTTAGTCTGCGACGTGGGAACTTAGTCTGCGACGTGGGAACTTAGTCTGCGACATGGGACTTTAGTCTGCGACATGGGACTTACTTTAGTCTGCGACATGGGACTTACTTTAGTCTGCGACATGGGACTTACTTTAGTCTGCGACATGGGACTTACTTTAGTCTGCGACATGGGACTTACTTTAGTCTGCGACATGGGACTTACTTTAGTCTGCGACATGGGACTTACTTTAGTCTGCGGCATGGGACTTACTTTAGTCTGCGACATGGGACTTACTTTAGTCTGCGACATGGGACTTACTTTAGTCTGCGACATGGGACTTACTTTAGTCTGCGACATGGGACTTACTTTAGTCTGCGACATGGGACTTACTTTAGTCTGCGACATGGGACTTACTTTAGTCTGCGGCATGGGACTTACTTTAGTCTGCGACATGGGACTTACTTTAGTCTGCGACATGGGACTTACTTTAGTCTGCGACATGGGACTTACTTTAGTCTGCGACATGGGACTTACTTTAGTCTGCGACATGGGACTTACTTTAGTCTGCGACATGGGACTTACTTTAGTCTGCGACATGGGACTTACTTTAGTCTGCGACATGGGACTTACTTTAGTCTGCGACATGGGACTTACTTTAGTCTGCGACATGGGACTTACTTTAGTCTGCGACATGGGACTTACTTTAGTCTGCGACATGGGACTTACTTTAGTCTGCGACATGGGACTTACTTTAGTCTGCGACATGGGACTTACTTTAGTCTGCGACATGGGACTTACTTTAGTCTGCGACATGGGACTTACTTTAGTCTGCGACATGGGACTTACTTTAGTCTGCGGCATGGGACTTACTTTAGTCTGCGACATGGGACTTACTTTAGTCTGCGACATGGGACTTACTTTAGTCTGCGACATGGGACTTACTTTAGTCTGCGACATGGGACTTACTTTAGTCTGCGACATGGGACTTACTTTAGTCTGCGACATGGGACTTACTTTAGTCTGCGACATGGGACTTACTTTAGTCTGCGACATGGGACTTACTTTAGTCTGCGACATGGGACTTACTTTAGTCTGCGACATGGGACTTACTTTAGTCTGCGACATGGGACTTACTTTAGTCTGCGACATGGGACTTACTTTAGTCTGCGACATGGGACTTACTTTAGTCTGCGACATGGGACTTACTTTAGTCTGCGACATGGGACTTACTTTAGTCTGCGACATGGGACTTACTTTAGTCTGCGACATGGGACTTACTTTAGTCTGCGACATGGGACTTACTTTAGTCTGCGACATGGGACTTTACTCAGTGAGTGGGGAATTTAATCTGTGCTTAGAGATTTTCATGTGTTTGGCGAATTTAGTCTAAGATGGTAGAAGTCTTTCAGTGTCTGGAGGATTTAGTTTCTGCCGGGAGGATTTAGTTTCTGCCGGGAGGATTTAGTTTCTGCCGGGAGGATTTAGTTTCTGCCGGGAGGATTTAGTTTCTGCCGGGAGGATTTAGTTTCTGCCGGGAGGATTTAGTTTCTGCCGGGAGGATTTAGTTTCTGCCGGGAGGATAGGTTAATATTTTTATTATATGTAATACTAATTATATATTGTTATACTAATATAATTATACATAATTATATCATATTAGAGAAGAGATAATCAGTGAGAGGAGAATTTAGTCTGTGAGATTGGAATTTATTCTGTGACATGGGAATTTATTCTGTGACATGGGAATATACTCAGTGACATGAGAAATTTCTCAGTGACTGGAGAATTTAATCTGTGCTCAGAAATTTTCATGTGTTTGGCAAATATAGCCTAAGATGGTAGAAGTCTTTCAGTGACTTTAGGATATAGTTTCTGCCGGGAGGATTTAGTTTCTGCCGGGAGGATTTAGTTTCTGCCTTGAGTTTTTGTTAATATTATTTAGTATATGTAATACTAATTATATATAATTATACTAATATAATTATACATAATTATATCATATTAGAGAATAATCAGCAAGAGGAAAACTTAGTCTGCGACATGGGACTTACTTTAGTCTGCGACATGGGACTTACTTTAGTCTGCGACATGGGACTTACTTTAGTCTGCGACATGGGACTTACTTTAGTCTGCGACATTCGACTTACTTTAGTCTGCGACATTCGACTTTAGTCTGCGACATTCGACTTACTTTAGTCTGCGACATTCGACTTACTTTAGTCTGCGACATTCGACTTACTTTAGTCTGCGACATTCGACTTACTTTAGTCTGCGACATTCGACTTACTTTAGTCTGCGACATTCGACTTACTTTAGTCTGCGACATTCGACTTACTTTAGTCTGCGACATGGGACTTTAGTCTGCGACATGGGACTTTAGTCTGCGACATGGGACTTTAGTCTGCGACATGGGACTTTAGTCTGCGACATGGGACTGACTTTAGTCTGCGACATGGGACTGACTTTAGTCTGCGACATGGGACTGACTTTAGTCTGCGACATGGGACTGACTTTAGTCTGCGACATGGGACTGACTTTAGTCTGCGACATGGGACTGACTTTAGTCTGCGACATGGGACTGACTTTAGTCTGCGACATGGGACTGACTTTAGTCTGCGACATGGGACTGACTTTAGTCTGCGACATGGGACTGACTTTAGTCTGCGACATGGGACTTACTTTAGTCTGCGACATGGGACTTACTTTAGCCTGCGACATGGGACTTACTTTAGCCTGCGACATGGGACTTACTTTAGCCTGCGACATGGGACTTACTTTAGCCTGCGACATGGGACTTACTTTAGCCTGCGACATGGGACTTACTTTAGCCTGCGACATGGGACTTACTTTAGCCTGCGACATGGGACTTACTTTAGCCTGCGACATGGGACTTACTTTAGCCTGCGACATGGGACTTTAGCCTGCGACATGGGACTTTAGTCTGCGACATGGGACTTTAGTCTGCGACATGGGACTTTAGTCTGCGACATGGGACTTTAGTCTGCGACATGGGACTTTAGTCTGCGACATGGGACTTTAGTCTGCGACATGGGACTTTAGTCTGCGACATGGGACTTTAGTCTGCGACATGGGACTTTAGTCTGCGACATGGGACTTTAGTCTGCGACATGGGACTTTAGTCTGCGACATGGGACTTTAGTCTGCGACATGGGACTTTAGTCTGCGACATGGGACTTTAGTCTGCGACATGGGACTTTAGTCTGCGACATGGGACTTTAGTCTGCGACATGGGACTTTTTAGTCTGCGACATGGGACTTTAGTCTGCGACATGGGACTTTAGTCTGCGACATGGGACTTTAGTCTGCGACATGGGACTTTAGTCTGCGACATGGGACTTTACTCAGTGAGTGGAGCATTTAATCTGTGCTTAGAGATTTTCATGTGTTTGGCGAATTTAGTCTAAGATGGTAGAAGTCTTTCAGTGACTGGAGGATTTAGTTTCTGCCGGGAGGATTTAGTTTCTGCCGGGAGGATTTAGTTTCTGCCGGGAGGATTTGTTAATATTATTTATTATATGTAATACTAATATATATTATTATACTAATATAATTATACATAATTATATCATATTAGAGAAGAGATAATCAGTGAGAGGAGAATTTAGTCTGTGAGATTGGAATTTATTCTGTGACATGGGAATTTATTCTGTGACATGGGAATATACTCAGTGACATGAGAAATTTCTCAGTGACTGGAGAATTTAATCTGTGCTCAGAAATTTTCATGTGTTTGGCAAATATAGCCTAAGATGGTAGAAGTCTTTCAGTGACTGGAGGATTTAGTTTCTGCCGGGAGGATTTAGTTTCTGCCGGGAGGATTTAGTTTCTGCCGGGAGTTTTTGTTAATATTATTTAGTATATGTAATACTAATTATATATTATTATACTAATATAATTATACATAATTATATCATATTAGAGAATAATCAGCGAGAGGAAAACTTAGTCTGCGACATGGGACTTACTTTAGTCTGCGACATGGGACTTACTTTAGTCTGCGACATGGGACTTACTTTAGTCTGCGACATGGGACTTACTTTAGTCTGCGACATGGGACTTACTTTAGTCTGCGACATGGGACTTACTTTAGTCTGCGACATGGGACTTACTTTAGTCTGCGACATGGGACTTACTTTAGTCTGCGACATGGGACTTACTTTAGTCTGCGACATGGGACTTACTTTAGTCTGCGACATGGGACTTTACTCAGTGAGTGGAGAATTTAATCTGTGCTTAGAGATTTTCATGTGTTTGTCGAATTTAGTCTAAGATGGTAGAAGTCTTTCAGTGACTGGAGGATTTAGTTTCTGCCGGGAGGATTTAGTTTCTGCCGGGAGGATTTAGTTTCTGCCGGGAGGATTTAGTTTCTGCCGGGAGGATTTAGTTTCTGCCGGGAGGATTTAGTTTCTGCCGGGAGGATTTAGTTTCTGCCGGGAGGATTTAGTTTCTGCCGGGAGGATTTGTTAATATTATTTATTATATGTAATACTAATATATATTATTATACTAATATAATTATACATAATTATATCATATTAGAGAATAATCAGAGAGGAAAACTTAGTCTGCGACATGGGACTTTAGTCTGCGACATGGGACTTTAGTCTGCGACATGGGACTTTAGTCTGCGACATGGGACTTTAGTCTGCGACATGGGACTTACTTTAGTCTGCGACATGGGACTTACTTTAGTCTGCGACATGGGACTTACTTTAGTCTGCGACATGGGACTTACTTTAGTCTGCGACATGGGACTTACTTTAGTCTGCGACATGGGACTTACTTTAGTCTGCGACATGGGACTTACTTTAGTCTGCGACATTCGACTTACTTTAGTCTGCGACATTCGACTTACTTTAGTCTGCGACATTCGACTTACTTTAGTCTGCGACATTCGACTTACTTTAGTCTGCGACATTCGACTTACTTTAGTCTGCGACATTCGACTTACTTTAGTCTGCGACATTCGACTTACTTTAGTCTGCGACATTCGACTTACTTTAGTCTGCGACATTCGACTTACTTTAGTCTGCGACATTCGACTTACTTTAGTCTGCGACATGGGACTTTAGTCTGCGACATGGGACTTTAGTCTGCGACATGGGACTTTAGTCTGCGACATGGGACTGACTTTAGTCTGCGACATGGGACTGACTTTAGTCTGCGACATGGAACTGACTTTAGTCTGCGACATGGGACTGACTTTAGTCTGCGACATGGGACTGACTTTAGTCTGCGACATGGGACTGACTTTAGTCTGCGACATGGGACTGACTTTAGTCTGCGACATGGGACTGACTTTAGTCTGCGACATGGGACTGACTTTAGTCTGCGACATGGGACTGACTTTAGTCTGCGACATGGGACTGACTTTAGTCTGCGACATGGGACTGACTTTAGTCTGCGACATGGGACTGACTTTAGTCTGCGACATGGGACTTACTTTAGTCTGCGACATGGGACTTACTTTAGTCTGCGACATGGGACTTACTTTAGTCTGCGACATGGGACTTACTTTAGCCTGCGACATGGGACTTACTTTAGCCTGCGACATGGGACTTACTTTAGCCTGCGACATGGGACTTACTTTAGCCTGCGACATGGGACTTACTTTAGCCTGCGACATGGGACTTTAGTCTGCGACATGGGACTTTAGTCTGCGACATGGGACTTTAGTCTGCGACATGGGACTTTAGTCTGCGACATGGGACTTTAGTCTGCGACATGGGACTTTAGTCTGCGACATGGGACTTTAGTCTGCGACATGGGACTTTAGTCTGCGACATGGGACTTTAGTCTGCGACATGGGACTTTAGTCTGCGACATGGGACTTTAGTCTGCGACATGGGACTTTAGTCTGCGACATGGGACTTTAGTCTGCGACATGGGACTTTAGTCTGCGACATGGGACTTTAGTCTGCGACATGGGACTTTAGTCTGCGACATGGGACTTTAGTCTGCGACATGGGACTTTACTCAGTGAGTGGAGCATTTAATCTGTGCTTAGAGATTTTCATGTGTTTGGCGAATTTAGTCTAAGATGGTAGAAGTCTTTCAGTGACTGGAGGATTTAGTTTCTGCCGGGAGGATTTAGTTTCTGCCGGGAGGATTTAGTTTCTGCCGGGAGGATTTAGTTTCTGCCGGGAGGATTTAGTTTCTGCCGGGAGGATTTGTTAATATTATTTATTATATGTAATACTAATATATATTATTATACTAATATAATTATACATAATTATATCATATTAGAGAAGAGATAATCAGTGAGAGGAGAATTTAGTCTGTGAGATTGGAATTTATTCTGTGACATGGGAATTTATTCTGTGACATGGGAATATACTCAGTGACATGAGAAATTTCTCAGTGACTGGAGAATTTAATCTGTGCTCAGAAATTTTCATGTGTTTGGCAAATATAGCCTAAGATGGTAGAAGTCTTTCAGTGACTGGAGGATTTAGTTTCTGCCGGGAGGATTTAGTTTCTGCCGGGAGGATTTAGTTTCTGCCGGGAGTTTTTGTTAATATTATTTAGTATATGTAATACTAATTATATATTATTATACTAATATAATTATACATAATTATATCATATTAGAGAATAATCAGCGAGAGGAAAACTTAGTCTGCGACATGGGACTTACTTTAGTCTGCGACATGGGACTTACTTTAGTCTGCGACATGGGACTTACTTTAGTCTGCGACATGGGACTTACTTTAGTCTGCGACATGGGACTTACTTTAGTCTGCGACATGGGACTTACTTTAGTCTGCGACATGGGACTTACTTTAGTCTGCGACATGGGACTTACTTTAGTCTGCGACATGGGACTTGCTTTAGTCTGCGACATGGGACTTACTTTAGTCTGCGACATGGGACTTACTTTAGTCTGCGACATGGGACTTTACTCAGTGAGTGGAGAATTTAATCTGTGCTTAGAGATTTTCATGTGTTTGTCGAATTTAGTCTAAGATGGTAGAAGTCTTTCAGTGACTGGAGGATTTAGTTTCTGCCGGGAGGATTTAGTTTCTGCCGGGAGGATTTAGTTTCTGCCGGGAGGATTTAGTTTCTGCCGGGAGGATTTAGTTTCTGCCGGGAGGATTTAGTTTCTGCCGGGAGGATTTAGTTTCTGCCGGGAGGATTTAGTTTCTGCCGGGAGGATTTAGTTTCTGCCGGGAGGATTTGTTAATATTATTTATTATATGTAATACTAATATATATTATTATACTAATATAATTATACATAATTATATCATATTAGAGAATAATCAGAGAGGAAAACTTAGTCTGCGACATGGGACTTTAGTCTGCGACATGGGACTTTAGTCTGCGACATGGGACTTTAGTCTGCGACATGGGACTTTAGTCTGCGACATGGGACTTTAGTCTGCGACATGGGACTTTAGTCTGCGACATGGGACTTTAGTCTGCGACATGGGACTTTAGTCTGCGACATGGGACTTTAGTCTGCGACATGGGACTTTAGTCTGCGACATGGGACTTACTTTAGTCTGCGACATGGGACTTACTTTAGTCTGCGACATGGGACTTTACTCAGTGAGTGGAGAATTTAATCTGTGCTTAGAGATTTTCATGTGTTTGTCGAATTTAGTCTAAGATGGTAGAAGTCTTTCAGTGACTGGAGGATTTAGTTTCTGCCGGGAGGATTTAGTTTCTGCCGGGAGGATTTAGTTTCTGCCGGGAGGATTTAGTTTCTGCCGGGAGGATTTAGTTTCTGCCGGGAGGATTTAGTTTCTGCCGGGAGGATTTAGTTTCTGCCGGGAGGATTTAGTTTCTGCCGGGAGGATTTGTTAATATTATTTATTATATGTAATACTAATATATATTATTATACTAATATAATTATACATAATTATATCATATTAGAGAATAATCAGAGAGGAAAACTTAGTCTGCGACATGGGACTTTAGTCTGCGACATGGGACTTTAGTCTGCGACATGGGACTTTAGTCTGCGACATGGGACTTTAGTCTGCGACATGGGACTTTAGTCTGCGACATGGGACTTTAGTCTGCGACATGGGACTTTAGTCTGCGACATGGGACTTTAGTCTGCGACATGGGACTTTAGTCTGCGACATGGGACTTTAGTCTGCGACATGGGACTTTAGTCTGCGACATGGGACTTTAGTCTGCGACATGGGACTTTAGTCTGCGACATGGGACTTTAGTCTGCGACATGGGACTTTACTCAGTGAGTGGAGAATTTAATCTGTGCTTAGAGATTTTCATGTGTTTGGCGAATTTAGTCTAAGATGGTAGAAGTCTTTCAGTGACTGGAGGATTTAGTTTCTGCCGGGAGGATTTAGTTTCTGCCAGGAGGATTTAGTTTCTGCCGGGAGGATTTAGTTTCTGCCGGGAGGATAGGTTAATATTTTTATTATATGTAATACTAATTATATATTGTTATACTAATATAATTATACATAATTATATCATATTAGAGAAGAGATAATCAGTGAGAGGAGAATTTAGTCTGTGAGATTGGAATTTATTCTGTGACATGGGAATTTATTCTGTGACATGGGAATATACTCAGTGACATGAGAAATTTCTCAGTGACTGGAGAATTTAATCTGTGCTCAGAAATTTTCATGTGTTTGGCAAATATAGCCTAAGATGGTAGAAGTCTTTCAGTGACTTTAGGATATAGTTTCTGCCGGGAGGATTTAGTTTCTGCCGGGAGGATTTAGTTTCTGCCTTGAGTTTTTGTTAATATTATTTAGTATATGTAATACTAATTATATATAATTATACTAATATAATTATACATAATTATATCATATTAGAGAATAATCAGCAAGAGGAAAACTTAGTCTGCGACATGGGACTTACTTTAGTCTGCGACATGGGACTTACTTTAGTCTGCGACATGGGACTTACTTTAGTCTGCGACATGGGACTTACTTTAGTCTGCGACATTCGACTTACTTTAGTCTGCGACATTCGACTTACTTTAGTCTGCGACATTCGACTTTAGTCTGCGACATTCGACTTACTTTAGTCTGCGACATTCGACTTACTTTAGTCTGCGACATTCGACTTACTTTAGTCTGCGACATTCGACTTACTTTAGTCTGCGACATTCGACTTACTTTAGTCTGCGACATTCGACTTACTTTAGTCTGCGACATTCGACTTACTTTAGTCTGCGACATTCGACTTACTTTAGTCTGCGACATTCGACTTACTTTAGTCTGCGACATTCGACTTACTTTAGTCTGCGACATGGGACTTTAGTCTGCGACATGGGACTTTAGTCTGCGACATGGGACTTTAGTCTGCGACATGGGACTGACTTTAGTCTGCGACATGGGACTGACTTTAGTCTGCGACATGGGACTGACTTTAGTCTGCGACATGGGACTGACTTTAGTCTGCGACATGGGACTGACTTTAGTCTGCGACATGGGACTGACTTTAGTCTGCGACATGGGACTGACTTTAGTCTGCGACATGGGACTGACTTTAGTCTGCGACATGGGACTGACTTTAGTCTGCGACATGGGACTGACTTTAGTCTGCGACATGGGACTGACTTTAGTCTGCGACATGGGACTTACTTTAGTCTGCGACATGGGACTTACTTTAGTCTGCGACATGGGACTTACTTTAGTCTGCGACATGGGACTTACTTTAGCCTGCGACATGGGACTTACTTTAGCCTGCGACATGGGACTTACTTTAGCCTGCGACATGGGACTTACTTTAGCCTGCGACATGGGACTTACTTTAGCCTGCGACATGGGACTTTAGTCTGCGACATGGGACTTTAGTCTGCGACATGGGACTTTAGTCTGCGACATGGGACTTTAGTCTGCGACATGGGACTTTAGTCTGCGACATGGGACTTTAGTCTGCGACATGGGACTTTAGTCTGCGACATGGGACTTTAGTCTGCGACATGGGACTTTAGTCTGCGACATGGGACTTTAGTCTGCGACATGGGACTTTAGTCTGCGACATGGGACTTTAGTCTGCGACATGGGACTTTAGTCTGCGACATGGGACTTTAGTCTGCGACATGGGACTTTAGTCTGCGACATGGGACTTTAGTCTGCGACATGGGACTTTAGTCTGCGACATGGGACTTTAGTCTGCGACATGGGACTTTAGTCTGCGACATGGGACTTTACTCAGTGAGTGGAGCATTTAATCTGTGCTTAGAGATTTTCATGTGTTTGGCGAATTTAGTCTAAGATGGTAGAAGTCTTTCAGTGACTGGAGGATTTAGTTTCTGCCGGGAGGATTTAGTTTCTGCCGGGAGGATTTAGTTTCTGCCGGGAGGATTTAGTTTCTGCCGGGAGGATTTAGTTTCTGCCGGGAGGATTTGTTAATATTATTTATTATATGTAATACTAATATATATTATTATACTAATATAATTATACATAATTATATCATATTAGAGAAGAGATAATCAGTGAGAGGAGAATTTAGTCTGTGAGATTGGAATTTATTCTGTGACATGGGAATTTATTCTGTGACATGGGAATATACTCAGTGACATGAGAAATTTCTCAGTGACTGGAGAATTTAATCTGTGCTCAGAAATTTTCATGTGTTTGGCAAATATAGCCTAAGATGGTAGAAGTCTTTCAGTGACTGGAGGATTTAGTTTCTGCCGGGAGGATTTAGTTTCTGCCGGGAGGATTTAGTTTCTGCCGGGAGTTTTTGTTAATATTATTTAGTATATGTAATACTAATTATATATTATTATACTAATATAATTATACATAATTATATCATATTAGAGAATAATCAGCGAGAGGAAAACTTAGTCTGCGACATGGGACTTACTTTAGTCTGCGACATGGGACTTACTTTAGTCTGCGACATGGGACTTACTTTAGTCTGCGACATGGGACTTACTTTAGTCTGCGACATGGGACTTACTTTAGTCTGCGACATGGGACTTACTTTAGTCTGCGACATGGGACTTACTTTAGTCTGCGACATGGGACTTACTTTAGTCTGCGACATGGGACTTGCTTTAGTCTGCGACATGGGACTTACTTTAGTCTGCGACATGGGACTTACTTTAGTCTGCGACATGGGACTTTACTCAGTGAGTGGAGAATTTAATCTGTGCTTAGAGATTTTCATGTGTTTGTCGAATTTAGTCTAAGATGGTAGAAGTCTTTCAGTGACTGGAGGATTTAGTTTCTGCCGGGAGGATTTAGTTTCTGCCGGGAGGATTTAGTTTCTGCCGGGAGGATTTAGTTTCTGCCGGGAGGATTTAGTTTCTGCCGGGAGGATTTAGTTTCTGCCGGGAGGATTTAGTTTCTGCCGGGAGGATTTAGTTTCTGCCGGGAGGATTTAGTTTCTGCCGGGAGGATTTGTTAATATTATTTATTATATGTAATACTAATATATATTATTATACTAATATAATTATACATAATTATATCATATTAGAGAATAATCAGAGAGGAAAACTTAGTCTGCGACATGGGACTTTAGTCTGCGACATGGGACTTTAGTCTGCGACATGGGACTTTAGTCTGCGACATGGGACTTTAGTCTGCGACATGGGACTTTAGTCTGCGACATGGGACTTTAGTCTGCGACATGGGACTTTAGTCTGCGACATGGGACTTTAGTCTGCGACATGGGACTTTAGTCTGCGACATGGGACTTTAGTCTGCGACATGGGACTTTAGTCTGCGACATGGGACTTTAGTCTGCGACATGGGACTTTAGTCTGCGACATGGGACTTTACTCAGTGAGTGGAGAATTTAATCTGTGCTTAGAGATTTTCATGTGTTTGGCGAATTTAGTCTAAGATGGTAGAAGTCTTTCAGTGACTGGAGGATTTAGTTTCTGCCGGGAGGATTTAGTTTCTGCCGGGAGGATTTAGTTTCTGCAGGGAGGATTTAGTTTCTGCCGGGGGGATTTGTTAATATTATTTATTATATGTAATACTAATATATATTATTATACTAATATAATTATACATAATTATATCATATTAGAGAAGAGATAATCAGTGAGAGGAGAATTTAGTCTGTGAGATTGGAATTTATTCTGTGACATGGGAATTTATTCTGTGACATGGGAATATACTCAGTGACATGAGAAATTTCTCAGTGACTGGAGAATTTAATCTGTGCTCAGAAATTTTCATGTGTTTGGCAAATATAGCCTAAGATGGTAGAAGTCTTTCAGTGACTGGAGGATTTAGTTTCTGCCGGGAGGATTTAGTTTCTGCCGGGAGGATTTAGTTTCTGCCGGGAGGATTTAGTTTCTGCCGGGAGTTTTTGTTAATATTATTTAGTATATGTAATACTAATTATATATTATTATACTAATATAATTATACATAATTATATCATATTAGAGAATAATCAGTGAGAGGAAAACTTAGTTTGCGACATGGGACTTACTTTAGTCTGCGACATGGGACTTACTTTAGTCTGCGACATGGGACTTACATTAGTCTGCGAAATGGGACTTACTTTAGTCTGCGACATGGGACTTACTTTAGTCTGCGACATGGGACTTACTTTAGTCTGCGACATGGGACTTACTTTAGTCTGCGACATGGGACTTACTTTAGTCTGCGACATGGGACTTACTTTAGTCTGCGACATGGGACTTACTTTAGTCTGCGACATGGGACTTCTTTAGTCTGCGACATGGGACTTACTTTAGTCTGCGACATGGGACTTTAGTCTGCGACATGGGACTTTAGTCTGCGACATGGGACTTTAGTCTGCGACATGGGACTTTAGTCTGCGACATGGGACTTTAGTCTGCGACATGGGACTTTAGTCTGCGACATGGGACTTTAGTCTGCGACATGGGACTTTAGTCTGCGACATGGGACTTTAGTCTGCGACATGGGACTTTAGTCTGCGACATGGGACTTTAGTCTGCGACATGGGACTTTAGTCTGCGACATGGGACTTTAGTCTGCGACATGGGACTTTAGTCTGCGACATGGGACTTTAGTCTGCGACATGGGACTTTAGTCTGCGACATGGGACTTTAGTCTGCGACATGGGACTTTACTCAGTGAGTGGAGAATTTAATCTGTGCTTAGAGATTTTCATGTGTTTGGCGAATTTAGTCTAAGATGGTAGAAGTCTTTCAGTGACTGGAGGATTTAGTTTCTGCCGGGAGGATTTAGTTTCTGCCGGGAGGATTTAGTTTCTGCCGGGAGGATTTAGTTTCTGCCGGGAGGATTTAGTTTCTGCCGGGAGGATTTAGTTTCTGCCGGGAGGATTTAGTTTCTGCCGGGAGGATTTAGTTTCTGCCGGGAGGATTTGTTAATATTATTTATTATATGTAATACTAATATATATTATTATACTAATATAATTATACATAATTATATCATATTAGAGAAGAGATAATCAGTGAGAGGAGAATTTAGTCTGTGAGATTGGAATTTATTCTGTGACATGGGAATTTATTCTGTGACATGGGAATATACTCAGTGACATGAGAAATTTCTCAGTGACTGGAGAATTTAATCTGTGCTCAGAAATTTTCATGTGTTTGGCAAATATAGCCTAAGATGGTAGAAGTCTTTCAGTGACTTTAGGATTTAGTTTCTGCCGGGAGGATTTAGTTTCTGCCGGGAGGATTTAGTTTCTGCCGGGAGGATTTAGTTTCTGCCGGGAGGATTTAGTTTCTGCCGGGAGTTTTTGTTAATATTATTTAGTATATGTAATACTAATTATATATTATTATACTAATATAATTATACATAATTATATCATATTAGAGAATAATCAGCGAGAGGAAAACTTAGTCTGCGACATGGGACTTCTTTAGTCTGCGACATGGGACTTACTTTAGTCTGCGACATGGGACTTACTTTAGTCTGCGACATGGGACTTACTTTAGTCTGCGACATGGGACTTACTTTAGTCTGCGACATGGGACTTACTTTAGTCTGCGACATGGGACTTACTTTAGTCTGCGACATGGGACTTACTTTAGTCTGCGACATGGGACTTACTTTAGTCTGCGACATGGGACTTACTTTAGTCTGCGACATGGGACTTACTTTAGTCTGCGACATGGGACTTACTTTAGTCTGCGACATGGGACTTACTTTAGTCTGCGACATGGGACTTACTTTAGTCTGCGACATGGGACTTACTTTAGTCTGCGACATGGGACTTCTTTAGTCTGCGACATGGGACTTACTTTAGTCTGCGACATGGGACTTTCTTTAGTCTGCGACATGGGACTTACTTTAGTCTGCGACATGGGACTTACTTTAGTCTGCGACATGGGACTTACTTTAGTCTGCGACATGGGACTTACTTTAGTCTGCGACATGGGACTTACTTTAGTCTGCGACATGGGACTTACTTTAGTCTGCGACATGGGACTTACTTTAGTCTGCGACATGGGACTTACTTTAGTCTGCGACATGGGACTTACTTTAGTCTGCGACATGGGACTTACTTTAGTCTGCGACATGGGACTTTACTCAGTGAGTGGGGAATTTAATCTGTGCTTAGAGATTTTCATGTGTTTGGCGAATTTAGTCTAAGATGGTAGAAGTCTTTCAGTGACTGGAGGATTTAGTTTCTGCCGGGAGGATTTAGTTTCTGCCGGGAGGATTTAGTTTCTGCCGGGAGGATTTAGTTTCTGCCGGGAGGATTTAGTTTCTGCCGGGAGGATTTAGTTTCTGCCGGGAGGATTTAGTTTCTGCCGGGAGGATTTGTTAATATTATTTATTATATGTAATACTAATATATATTATTATACTAATATAATTATACATAATTATATCATATTAGAGAAGAGATAATCAGTGAGAGGAGAATTTAGTCTGTGAGATTGGAATTTATTCTGTGACATGGGAATTTATTCTGTGACATGGGAATATACTCAGTGACATGAGAAATTTCTCAGTGACTGGAGAATTTAATGTGTGCTCAGAAATTTTCATGTGTTTGGCAAATATAGCCTAAGATGGTAGAAGTCTTTCAGTGACTGGAGGATTTAGTTTCTGCCGGGAGGATTTAGTTTCTGCCGGGAGGATTTAGTTTCTGCCGGGAGTTTTTGTTAATATTATTTAGTATATGTAATACTAATTATATATTATTATACTAATATAATTATACATAATTATATCATATTAGAGAATAATCAGCGAGAGGAAAACTTAGTCTGCGACATGGGACTTACTTTAGTCTGCGACATGGGACTTACTTCTTTAGTCTGCGACATGGGACTTACTTTAGTCTGCGACATGGGACTTACTTTAGTCTGCGACATGGGACTTACTTTAGTCTGCGACATGGGACTTACTTTAGTCTGCGACATGGGACTTACTTTAGTCTGCGACATGGGACTTACTTTAGTCTGCGACATGGGACTTACTTTAGTCTGCGACATGGGACTTACTTTAGTCTGCGACATGGGACTTACTTTAGTCTGCGACATGGGACTTACTTTAGTCTGCGACATGGGACTTACTTTAGTCTGCGACATGGGACTTACTTTAGTCTGCGACATGGGACTTACTTTAGTCTGCGACATGGGACTTACTTTAGTCTGCGACATGGGACTTACTTTAGTCTGCGACATGGGACTTACTTTAGTCTGCGACATGGGACTTACTTTAGTCTGCGACATGGGACTTACTTTAGTCTGCGACATG
The DNA here is from genome assembly GCA_017639245.1 of Myiopsitta monachus. NCBI lineage: Eukaryota > Metazoa > Chordata > Aves > Psittaciformes > Psittacidae > Myiopsitta > Myiopsitta monachus. The sequence continues at coordinate 206,600 of JAESHU010000167.1, read as the reverse complement.
GGACTTACTTTAGTCTGCGACATGGGACTTACTTTAGTCTGCGACATGGGACTTACTTTAGTCTGCGACATGGGACTTACTTTAGTCTGCGACATGGGACTTACTTTAGTCTGCGACATGGGACTTTAGTCAGTGAGTGGAGAATTTAATCTGTGCTTAGAGAGTTTCATGTGTTTGGCGAATTTAGTCTAAGATGGTAGAAGTCTTTCAGTGACTGGAGGATTTAGTTTCTGCCGGGAGGATTTAGTTTCTGCCGGGAGGATTTAGTTTCTGCCGGGAGGATTTAGTTTCTGCCGGGAGGATTTAGTTTCTGCCGGGAGGATTTAGTTTCTGCCGGGAGGATTTAGTTTCTGCCGGGAGGATTTAGTTTCTGCCGGGAGGATTTAGTTTCTGCCGGGAGGATTTGTTAATATTATTTATTATATGTAATACTAATATATATTATTATACTAATATAATTATACATAATTATATCATATTAGAGAAGAGATAATCAGTGAGAGGAGAATTTAGTCTGTGAGATTGGAATTTATTCTGTGACATGGGAATTTATTCTGTGACATGGGAATATACTCAGTGACATGAGAAATTTCTCAGTGACTGGAGAATTTAATCTGTGCTCAGAAATTTTCATGTGTTTGGCAAATATAGCCTAAGATGGTAGAAGTCTTTCAGTGACTGGAGGATTTAGTTTCTGCCGGGAGGATTTAGTTTCTGCCGGGAGGATTTAGTTTCTGCCGGGAGTTTTTGTTAATATTATTTAGTATATGTAATAATAATTATATATTATTATACTAATATAATTATACATAATTATATCATATTAGAGAATAATCAGCGAGAGGAAAACTTAGTCTGCGACATGGGACTTACTTTAGTCTGCGACATGGGACTTACTTCTTTAGTCTGCGACATGGGACTTACTTTAGTCTGCGACATGGGACTTACTTTAGTCTGCGACATGGGACTTACTTTAGTCTGCGACATGGGACTTACTTTAGTCTGCGACATGGGACTTACTTTAGTCTGCGACATGGGACTTACTTTAGTCTGCGACATGGGACTTACTTTAGTCTGCGACATGGGACTTACTTTAGTCTGCGACATGGGACTTACTTTAGTCTGCGACATGGGACTTACTTTAGTCTGCGACATGGGACTTACTTTAGTCTGCGACATGGGACTTACTTTAGTCTGCGACATGGGACTTACTTTAGTCTGCGACATGGGACTTACTTTAGTCTGCGACATGGGACTTACTTTAGTCTGCGACATGGGACTTACTTTAGTCTGCGACATGGGACTTACTTTAGTCTGCGACATGGGACTTACTTTAGTCTGCGACATGGGACTTACTTTAGTCTGCGACATGGGACTTACTTTAGTCTGCGACATGGGACTTACTTTAGTCTGCGACATGGGACTTACTTTAGTCTGCGACATGGGACTTACTTTAGTCTGCGACATGGGACTTTAGTCAGTGAGTGGAGAATTTAATCTGTGCTTAGAGAGTTTCATGTGTTTGGCGAATTTAGTCTAAGATGGTAGAAGTCTTTCAGTGACTGGAGGATTTAGTTTCTGCCGGGAGGATTTAGTTTCTGCCGGGAGGATTTAGTTTCTGCCGGGAGGATTTAGTTTCTGCCGGGAGGATTTAGTTTCTGCCGGGAGGATTTAGTTTCTGCCGGGAGGATTTAGTTTCTGCCGGGAGGATTTAGTTTCTGCCGGGAGGATTTAGTTTCTGCCTTTAGGATAGGTTAATATTATTTATTATATGTAATACTAATTATATATTGTTATACTAATATAATTATAAATAATTATATCATATTAGAGAGCCGATAATCAGCGAGAGGGGAATTTATTCTGTGACATGGGAATTTAGTCTGTGACATGGGAATTTAGTCTGTGACATGGGAATTTAGTCTGTGACATGGGAATTTAGTCTGTGACATGGGAATTTAGTCTGTGACATGGGAATTTAGTCTGCGACATGGGAATTTAGTCTGCGACATGGGAATTTAGTCTGCGACATGGGAATTTAGTCTGCGACATGGGACTTTACTCAGTGAGTGGAGAATTTAATCTGTGCTTAGAGAGTTTCATGTGTTTGGCGAATTTAGTCTAAGATGGTAGAAGTCTTTCAGTGACTGGAGGATTTAGTTTCTGCCGGGAGGATTTAGTTTCTGCCGGGAATATTTAGTTTCTGCCGGGAGTTTTTGTTAATATTATTTAGTATATGTAATACTAATTATATATTATTATACTAATATAATTATACATAATTATATCATATTAGAGAATAATCAGTGAGAGGAAAACTTAGTTTGCGACATGGGACTTACTTTAGTCTGCGACATGGGACTTACTTTAGTCTGCGACATGGGACTTACATTAGTCTGCGAAATGGGACTTACTTTAGTCTGCGACATGGGACTTACTTTAGTCTGCGACATGGGACTTACTTTAGTCTGCGACATGGGACTTACTTTAGTCTGCGACATGGGACTTACTTTAGTCTGCGACATGGGACTTACTTTAGTCTGCGACATGGGACTTACTTTAGTCTGCGACATGGGACTTCTTTAGTCTGCGACATGGGACTTACTTTAGTCTGCGACATGGGACTTTAGTCTGCGACATGGGACTTACTTTAGTCTGCGACATGGGACTTTAGTCTGCGACATGGGACTTTAGTCTGCGACATGGGACTTTAGTCTGCGACATGGGACTTTAGTCTGCGACATGGGACTTTAGTCTGCGACATGGGACTTTAGTCTGCGACATGGGACTTTAGTCTGCGACATGGGACTTTACTCAGTGAGTGGAGCATTTAATCTGTGCTTAGAGATTTTCATGTGTTTGGCGAATTTAGTCTAAGATGGTAGAAGTCTTTCAGTGACTGGAGGATTTAGTTTCTGCCGGGAGGATTTAGTTTCTGCCGGGAGGATTTAGTTTCTGCCGGGAGGATTTAGTTTCTGCCGGGAGGATTTAGTTTCTGCCGGGAGGATTTAGTTTCTGCCGGGAGGATTTAGTTTCTGCCGGGAGGATTTAGTTTCTGCCGGGAGGATTTGTTAATATTATTTATTATATGTAATACTAATATATATTATTATACTAATATAATTATACATAATTATATCATATTAGAGAAGAGATAATCAGTGAGAGGAGAATTTAGTCTGTGAGATTGGAATTTATTCTGTGACATGGGAATTTATTCTGTGACATGGGAATATACTCAGTGACATGAGAAATTTCTCAGTGACTGGAGAATTTAATCTGTGCTCAGAAATTTTCATGTGTTTGGCAAATATAGCCTAAGATGGTAGAAGTCTTTCAGTGACTTTAGGATTTAGTTTCTGCCGGGAGGATTTAGTTTCTGCCGGGAGGATTTAGTTTCTGCCGGGAGGATTTAGTTTCTGCCGGGAGGATTTGTTAATATTATTTATTATATGTAATACTAATATATATTATTATACTAATATAATTATACATAATTATATCATATTAGAGAAGAGATAATCAGTGAGAGGAGAATTTAGTCTGTGAGATTGGAATTTATTCTGTGACATGGGAATTTATTCTGTGACATGGGAATATACTCAGTGACATGAGAAATTTCTCAGTGACTGGAGAATTTAATCTGTGCTCAGAAATTTTCATGTGTTTGGCAAATATAGCCTAAGATGGTAGAAGTCTTTCAGTGACTTTAGGATTTAGTTTCTGCCGGGAGGATTTAGTTTCTGCCGGGAGGATTTAGTTTCTGCCGGGAGGATTTAGTTTCTGCCGGGAGGATTTAGTTTCTGCCGGGAGTTTTTGTTAATATTATTTAGTATATGTAATACTAATTATATATTATTATACTAATATAATTATACATAATTATATCATATTAGAGAATAATCAGCGAGAGGAAAACTTAGTCTGCGACATGGGACTTCTTTAGTCTGCGACATGGGACTTACTTTAGTCTGCGACATGGGACTTACTTTAGTCTGCGACATGGGACTTACTTTAGTCTGCGACATGGGACTTACTTTAGTCTGCGACATGGGACTTACTTTAGTCTGCGACGTGGGACTTACTTTAGTCTGCGACATGGGACTTACTTTAGTCTGCGACATGGGACTTACTTTAGTCTGCGACATGGGACTTACTTTAGTCTGCGACATGGGACTTACTTTAGTCTGCGACATGGGACTTACTTTAGTCTGCAACATGGGACTTACTTTAGTCTGCGACATGGGACTTCTTTAGTCTGTAACATGGGACTTCTTTAGTCTGCGACATGGGACTTCTTTAGTCTGCGACATGGGACTTCTTTAGTCTGCGACATGGGACTTCTTTAGTCTGCGACATGGGACTTACTTTAGTCTGCGACATGGGACTTACTTTAGTCTGCGACATGGGACTTACTTTAGTCTGCGACATGGGACTTACTTTAGTCTGCGACATGGGACTTACTTTAGTCTGCGACATGGGACTTACTTTAGTCTGCGACATGGGACTTACTTTAGTCTGCGACATGGGACTTACTTTAGTCTGCGACATGGGACTTACTTTAGTCTGCGACATGGGACTTACTTTAGTCTGCGACATGGGACTTACTTTAGTCTGCGACATGGGAATTTAGTCTGCGACATGGGAATTTAGTCTGCGACATGGGAATTTAGTCTGCGACATGGGAATTTAGTCTGCGACATGGGAATTTAGTCTGCGACATGGGACTTTACTCAGTGAGTGGAGAATTTAATCTGTGCTTAGAGAGTTTCATGTGTTTGGCGAATTTAGTCTAAGATGGTAGAAGTCTTTCAGTGACTGGAGGATTTAGTTTCTGCCGGGAGGATTTAGTTTCTGCCGGGAGGATTTAGTTTCTGCCGGGAGGATTTAGTTTCTGCCGGGAGTTTTTGTTAATATTATTTAGTATAGTAATACTAATTATATATTATTATACTAATATAATTATACATAATTATATCATATTAGAGAATAATCAGAGAGGAAAACTCAGTCTGCGACATGGGACTTTAGTCTGCGGCATGGGACTTTAGTCTGCGGCATGGGACTTTAGTCTGCTGCATGGGACTTTAGTCTGCGGCATGGGACTTTAGTCTGCGGCATGGGACTTTAGTCTGCTGCATGGGACTTTAGTCTGCGGCATGGGACTTTAGTCTGTGGCATGGGACTTTAGTCTGCGGCATGGGACTTTAGTCTGCGGCATGGGACTTTAGTCTGCGGCATGGGACTTTAGTCTGCGACATGGGACTTTAGTCTGCGACATGGGACTTTAGTCTGCGACATGGGACTTTAGTCTGCGACATGGGACTTTAGTCTGCGACATGGGACTTTAGTCTGCGACATGGGACTTTAGTCTGCGACATGGGACTTTACTCAGTGAGTGGAGAATTTAATCTGTGCTTAGAGATTTTCATGTGTTTGGCGAATTTAGTCTAAGATGGTAGAAGTCTTTCAGTGACTGGAGGATTTAGTTTCTGCCGGGAGGATTTAGTTTCTGCCGGGAGGATTTAGTTTCTGCCGGGAGGATTTAGTTTCTGCCGGGAGGATTTAGTTTCTGCCGGGAGGATTTGTTAATATTATTTATTATATGTAATACTAATATATATTATTATACTAATATAATTATACATAATTATATCATATTAGAGAAGAGATAATCAGTGAGAGGAGAATTTAGTCTGTGAGATTGGAATTTATTCTGTGACATGGGAATTTATTCTGTGACATGGGAATATACTCAGTGACATGAGAAATTTCTCAGTGACTGGAGAATTTAATCTGTGCTCAGAAATTTTCATGTGTTTGGCAAATATAGCCTAAGATGGTAGAAGTCTTTCAGTGACTTTAGGATTTAGTTTCTGCCGGGAGGATTTAGTTTCTGCGGGGAGGATTTAGTTTCTGCCGGGAGTTTTTGTTAATATTATTTAGTATATGTAATACTAATTATATATTATTATACTAATATAATTATATATAATTATATCATATTAGAGAATAATCAGCGAGAGGAAAACTTAGTCTGCGACATGGGACTTACTTTAGTCTGCGACATGGGACTTACTTTAGTCTGCGACATGGGACTTACTTTAGTCTGCGACATGGGACTTACTTTAGTCTGCGACATGGGACTTACTTTAGTCTGCGACATGGGACTTACTTTAGTCTGCGACATGGGACTTACTTTAGTCTGCGACATGGGACTTACTTTAGTCTGCGACATGGGACTTACTTTAGTCTGCGACATGGGACTTACTTTAGTCTGCGACATGGGACTTACTTTAGTCTGCGACATGGGACTTTACTCAGTGAGTGGAGAATTTAATCTGTGCTTAGAGATTTTCATGTGTTTGGCGAATTTAGTCTAAGATGGTAGAAGTCTTTCAGTGACGGGAGGATTTAGTTTCTGTCGGGAGGATTTAGATTCTGCCGGGAGGATTTAGTTTCTGCCGGGAGGATTTAGTTTCTGCCGGGAGGATTTAGTTTCTGCCGGGAGGATAGGTTAATATTATTTATTATATGTAATACTAATTATATATTGTTATACTAATATAATTATACATAATTATATCATATTAGAGAAGAGATAATCAGTGAGAGGAGAATTTAGTCTGTGAGATTGGAATTTATTCTGTGACATGGGAATTTATTCTGTGACATGGGAATATACTCAGTGACATGAGAAATTTCTCAGTGACTGGAGAATTTAATCTGTGCTCAGAAATTTTCATGTGTTTGGCAAATATAGCCTAAGATGGTAGAAGTCTTTCAGTGACTTTAGGATTTAGTTTCTGCCGGGAGGATTTAGTTTCTGCCGGGAGGATTTAGTTTCTGCCGGGAGTTTTTGTTAATATTATTTAGTATATGTAATACTAATTATATATTATTATACTAATATAATTATACATAATTATATCATATTAGAGAATAATCAGCGAGAGGAAAACTTAGTCTGCGACATGGGACTTTAGTCTGCGACATGGGACTTTAGTCTGCGACATGGGACTTTAGTCTGCGACATGGGACTTTAGTCTGCGACATGGGACTTTAGTCTGCGACATGGGACTTTAGTCTGCGACATGGGACTTTAGTCTGCGACATGGGACTTTAGTCTGCGACATGGGACTTTAGTCTGCGACATGGGACTTTAGTCTGCGACATGGGACTTTAGTCTGCGACATGGGACTTTAGTCTGCGACATGGGACTTTACTCAGTGAGTGGAGCATTTAATCTGTGCTTAGAGATTTTCATGTGTTTGGCGAATTTAGTCTAAGATGGTAGAAGTCTTTCAGTGACTGGAGGATTTAGTTTCTGCCGGGAGGATTTAGTTTCTGCCGGGAGGATTTAGTTTCTGCCGGGAGGATTTAGTTTCTGCCGGGAGGATTTAGTTTCTGCCGGGAGGATTTAGTTTCTGCCGGGAGGATTTAGTTTCTGCCGGGAGGATTTGTTAATATTATTTATTATATGTAATACTAATATATATTATTATACTAATATAATTATACATAATTATATCATATTAGAGAAGAGATAATCAGTGAGAGGAGAATTTAGTCTGTGAGATTGGAATTTATTCTGTGACATGGGAATTTATTCTGTGACATGGGAATATACTCAGTGACATGAGAAATTTCTCAGTGACTGGAGAATTTAATCTGTGCTCAGAAATTTTCATGTGTTTGGCAAATATAGCCTAAGATGGTAGAAGTCTTTCAGTGACTTTAGGATTTAGTTTCTGCCGGGAGGATTTAGTTTCTGCCGGGAGGATTTAGTTTCTGCCGGGAGTTTTTGTTAATATTATTTAGTATATGTAATACTAATTATATATTATTATACTAATATAATTATACATAATTATATCATATTAGAGAATAATCAGCGAGAGGAAAACTTAGTCTGCGACATGGGACTTACTTTAGTCTGCGACATGGGACTTACTTTAGTCTGCGACATGGGACTTACTTTAGTCTGCGACATGGGACTTACTTTAGTCTGCGACATGGGACTTACTTTAGTCTGCGACATGGGACTTACTTTAGTCTGCGACATGGGACTTACTTTAGTCTGCGACATGGGACTTACTTTAGTCTGCGACATGGGACTTACTTTAGTCTGCGACATGGGACTTACTTTAGTCTGCGACATGGGACTTACTTTAGTCTGCGACATGGGACTTACTTTAGTCTGCGACATGGGACTTTACTCAGTGAGTGGAGAATTTAATCTGTGCTTAGAGATTTTCATGTGTTTGTCGAATTTAGTCTAAGATGGTAGAAGTCTTTCAGTGACTGGAGGATTTAGTTTCTGCCGGGAGGATTTAGTTTCTGCCGGGAGGATTTAGTTTCTGCCGGGAGGATTTAGTTTCTGCCGGGAGGATTTAGTTTCTGCCGGGAGGATTTAGTTTCTGCCGGGAGGATTTAGTTTCTGCCGGGAGGATTTGTTAATATTATTTATTATATGTAATACTAATATATATTATTATACTAATATAATTATACATAATTATATCATATTAGAGAATAATCAGAGAGGAAAACTTAGTCTGCGACATGGGACTTTAGTCTGCGACATGGGACTTTAGTCTGCGACATGGGACTTTAGTCTGCGACATGGGACTTTAGTCTGCGACATGGGACTTTAGTCTGCGACATGGGACTTTAGTCTGCGACATGGGACTTTAGTCTGCGACATGGGACTTTAGTCTGCGACATGGGACTTTACTCAGTGAGTGGAGAATTTAATCTGTGCTTAGAGATTTTCATGTGTTTGGCGAATTTAGTCTAAGATGGTAGAAGTCTTTCAGTGACTGGAGGATTTAGTTTCTGCCGGGAGGATTTAGTTTCTGCCGGGAGGATTTAGTTTCTGCAGGGAGGATTTAGTTTCTGCCGGGGGGATTTGTTAATATTATTTATTATATGTAATACTAATATATATTATTATACTAATATAATTATACATAATTATATCATATTAGAGAAGAGATAATCAGTGAGAGGAGAATTTAGTCTGTGAGATTGGAATTTATTCTGTGACATGGGAATTTATTCTGTGAGATGGGAATATACTCAGTGACATGAGAAATTTTTCAGTGACTGGAGAATTTAATCTGTGCTCAGAAATTTTCATGTGTTTGGCAAATATAGCCTAAGATGGTAGAAGTCTTTCAGTGACTGGAGGATTTAGTTTCTGCCGGGAGGATTTAGTTTCTGCCGGGAGGATTTAGTTTCTGCCGGGAGGATTTAGTTTCTGCCGGGAGTTTTTGTTAATATTATTTAGTATATGTAATACTAATTATATATTATTATACTAATATAATTATACATAATTATATCATATTAGAGAATAATCAGTGAGAGGAAAACTTAGTTTGCGACATGGGACTTACTTTAGTCTGCGACATGGGACTTACTTTAGTCTGCGACATGGGACTTACATTAGTCTGCGAAATGGGACTTACTTTAGTCTGCGACATGGGACTTACTTTAGTCTGCGACATGGGACTTACTTTAGTCTGCGACATGGGACTTACTTTAGTCTGCGACATGGGACTTACTTTAGTCTGCGACATGGGACTTACTTTAGTCTGCGACATGGGACTTCTTTAGTCTGCGACATGGGACTTACTTTAGTCTGCGACATGGGACTTTAGTCTGCGACATGGGACTTTAGTCTGCGACATGGGACTTTAGTCTGCGACATGGGACTTTAGTCTGCGACATGGGACTTTAGTCTGCGACATGGGACTTTAGTCTGCGACATGGGACTTTAGTCTGCGACATGGGACTTTAGTCTGCGACATGGGACTTTAGTCTGCGACATGGGACTTTAGTCTGCGACATGGGACTTTAGTCTGCGACATGGGACTTTAGTCTGCGACATGGGACTTTAGTCTGCGACATGGGACTTTAGTCTGCGACATGGGACTTTAGTCTGCGACATGGGACTTTAGTCTGCGACATGGGACTTTAGTCTGCGACATGGGACTTTAGTCTGCGACATGGGACTTTAGTCTGCGACATGGGACTTTAGTCTGCGACATGGGACTTTACTCAGTGAGTGGAGAATTTAATCTGTGCTTAGAGATTTTCATGTGTTTGGCGAATTTAGTCTAAGATGGTAGAAGTCTTTCAGTGACTGGAGGATTTAGTTTCTGCCGGGAGGATTTAGTTTCTGCCGGGAGGATTTAGTTTCTGCCGGGAGGATTTAGTTTCTGCCGGGAGGATTTAGTTTCTGCCGGGAGGATTTAGTTTCTGCCGGGAGGATTTAGTTTCTGCCGGGAGGATTTAGTTTCTGCCGGGAGGATTTAGTTTCTGCCGGGAGGATTTAGTTTCTGCCGGGAGGATTTGTTAATATTATTTATTATATGTAATACTAATATATATTATTATACTAATATAATTATACATAATTATATCATATTAGAGAAGAGATAATCAGTGAGAGGAGAATTTAGTCTGTGAGATTGGAATTTATTCTGTGACATGGGAATTTATTCTGTGACATGGGAATATACTCAGTGACATGAGAAATTTCTCAGTGACTGGAGAATTTAATCTGTGCTCAGAAATTTTCATGTGTTTGGCAAATATAGCCTAAGATGGTAGAAGTCTTTCAGTGACTTTAGGATTTAGTTTCTGCCGGGAGGATTTAGTTTCTGCCGGGAGGATTTAGTTTCTGCCGGGAGGATTTAGTTTCTGCCGGGAGGATTTAGTTTCTGCCGGGAGTTTTTGTTAATATTATTTAGTATATGTAATACTAATTATATATTATTATACTAATATAATTATACATAATTATATCATATTAGAGAATAATCAGCGAGAGGAAAACTTAGTCTGCGACATGGGACTTCTTTAGTCTGCGACATGGGACTTACTTTAGTCTGCGACATGGGACTTACTTTAGTCTGCGACATGGGACTTACTTTAGTCTGCGACATGGGACTTACTTTAGTCTGCGACATGGGACTTACTTTAGTCTGCGACATGGGACTTACTTTAGTCTGCGACATGGGACTTACTTTAGTCTGCGACATGGGACTTACTTTAGTCTGCGACATGGGACTTACTTTAGTCTGCGACATGGGACTTACTTTAGTCTGCGACATGAGACTTCTTTAGTCTGCGACATGGGACTTCTTTAGTCTGCGACATGGGACTTACTTTAGTCTGCGACATGGGACTTACTTTAGTCTGCGACATGGGACTTACTTTAGTCTGCGACATGGGACTTACTTTAGTCTGCGACATGGGACTTACTTTAGTCTGCGACATGGGACTTACTTTAGTCTGCGACATGGGACTTACTTTAGTCTGCGACATGGGACTTACTTTAGTCTGCGACATGGGACTTACTTTAGTCTGCGACATGGGACTTACTTTAGTCTGCGACATGGGACTTACTTTAGTCTGCGACATGGGACTTACTTTAGTCTGCGACATGGGACTTACTTTAGTCTGCGACATGGGACTTACTTTAGTCTGCGACATGGGACTTACTTTAGTCTGCGACATGGGACTTACTTTAGTCTGCGACATGGGACTTACTTTAGTCTGCGACATGGGACTTACTTTAGTCTGCGACATGGGACTTACTTTAGTCTGCGACATGGGACTTACTTTAGTCTGCGACATGGGACTTACTTTAGTCTGCGACATGGGACTTACTTTAGTCTGCGACATGGGACTTACTTTAGTCTGCGACATGGGACTTTACTCAGTGAGTGGGGAATTTAATCTGTGCTTAGAGATTTTCATGTGTTTGGCGAATTTAGTCTAAGATGGTAGAAGTCTTTCAGTGACTGGAGGATTTAGTTTCTGCCGGGAGGATTTAGTTTCTGCCGGGAGGATTTAGTTTCTGCCGGGAGGATTTAGTTTCTGCCGGGAGGATTTAGTTTCTGCCGGGAGGATTTAGTTTCTGCCGGGAGGATTTAGTTTCTGCCGGGAGGATTTGTTAATATTATTTATTATATGTAATACTAATATATATTATTATACTAATATAATTATACATAATTATATCATATTAGAGAAGAGATAATCAGTGAGAGGAGAATTTAGTCTGTGAGATTGGAATTTATTCTGTGACATGGGAATTTATTCTGTGACATGGGAATATACTCAGTGACATGAGAAATTTCTCAGTGACTGGAGAATTTAATCTGTGCTCAGAAATTTTCATGTGTTTGGCAAATATAGCCTAAGATGGTAGAAGTCTTTCAGTGACTGGAGGATTTAGTTTCTGCCGGGAGGATTTAGTTTCTGCCGGGAGGATTTAGTTTCTGCCGGGAGTTTTTGTTAATATTATTTAGTATATGTAATACTAATTATATATTATTATACTAATATAATTATACATAATTATATCATATTAGAGAATAATCAGCGAGAGGAAAACTTAGTCTGCGACATGGGACTTACTTTAGTCTGCGACATGGGACTTACTTCTTTAGTCTGCGACATGGGACTTACTTTAGTCTGCGACATGGGACTTACTTTAGTCTGCGACATGGGACTTACTTTAGTCTGCGACATGGGACTTACTTTAGTCTGCGACATGGGACTTACTTTAGTCTGCGACATGGGACTTACTTTAGTCTGCGACATGGGACTTACTTTAGTCTGCGACATGGGACTTACTTTAGTCTGCGACATGGGACTTACTTTAGTCTGCGACATGGGACTTACTTTAGTCTGCGACATGGGACTTACTTTAGTCTGCGACATGGGACTTACTTTAGTCTGCGACATGGGACTTACTTTAGTCTGCGACATGGGACTTACTTTAGTCTGCGACATGGGACTTACTTTAGTCTGCGACATGGGACTTACTTTAGTCTGCGACATGGGACTTACTTTAGTCTGCGACATGGGACTTACTTTAGTCTGCGACATGGGACTTACTTTAGTCTGCGACATGGGACTTACTTTAGTCTGCGACATGGGACTTACTTTAGTCTGCGACATGGGACTTTAGTCAGTGAGTGGAGAATTTAATCTGTGCTTAGAGAGTTTCATGTGTTTGGCGAATTTAGTCTAAGATGGTAGAAGTCTTTCAGTGACTGGAGGATTTAGTTTCTGCCGGGAGGATTTAGTTTCTGCCGGGAGGATTTAGTTTCTGCCGGGAGTTTTTGTTAATATTATTTAGTATATGTAATACTAATTATATATTATTATACTAATATAATTATACATAATTATATCATATTAGAGAATAATCAGTGAGAGGAAAACTTAGTTTGCGACATGGGACTTACTTTAGTCTGCGACATGGGACTTACTTTAGTCTGCGACATGGGACTTACATTAGTCTGCGAAATGGGACTTACTTTAGTCTGCGACATGGGACTTACTTTAGTCTGCGACATGGGACTTACTTTAGTCTGCGACATGGGACTTACTTTAGTCTGCGACATGGGACTTACTTTAGTCTGCGACATGGGACTTACTTTAGTCTGCGACATGGGACTTACTTTAGTCTGCGACATGGGACTTCTTTAGTCTGCGACATGGGACTTACTTTAGTCTGCGACATGGGACTTTAGTCTGCGACATGGGACTTACTTTAGTCTGCGACATGGGACTTTAGTCTGCGACATGGGACTTTAGTCTGCGACATGGGACTTTAGTCTGCGACATGGGACTTTAGTCTGCGACATGGGACTTTAGTCTGCGACATGGGACTTTAGTCTGCGACATGGGACTTCTTTAGTCTGCGACATGGGACTTCTTTAGTCTGCGACATGGGACTTTAGTCTGCGACATGGGACTTTAGTCTGCGACATGGGACTTTAGTCTGCGACATGGGACTTTAGTCTGCGACATGGGACTTTACTCAGTGAGTGGAGAATTTAATCTGTGCTTAGAGATTTTCATGTGTTTGGCGAATTTAGTCTAAGATGGTAGAAGTCTTTCAGTGACTGGAGGATTTAGTTTCTGCCGGGAGGATTTAGTTTCTGCCGGGAGGATTTAGTTTCTGCCGGGAGGATTTAGTTTCTGCCGGGAGGATTTAGTTTCTGCCGGGAGGATTTAGTTTCTGCCGGGAGGATTTAGTTTCTGCCGGGAGGATTTAGTTTCTGCCGGGAGGATTTGTTAATATTATTTATTATATGTAATACTAATATATATTATTATACTAATATAATTATACATAATTATATCATATTAGAGAAGAGATAATCAGTGAGAGGAGAATTTAGTCTGTGAGATTGGAATTTATTCTGTGACATGGGAATTTATTCTGTGACATGGGAATATACTCAGTGACATGAGAAATTTCTCAGTGACTGGAGAATTTAATCTGTGCTCAGAAATTTTCATGTGTTTGGCAAATATAGCCTAAGATGGTAGAAGTCTTTCAGTGACTTTAGGATTTAGTTTCTGCCGGGAGGATTTAGTTTCTGCCGGGAGGATTTAGTTTCTGCCGGGAGGATTTAGTTTCTGCCGGGAGTTTTTGTTAATATTATTTAGTATATGTAATACTAATTATATATTATTATACTAATATAATTATACATAATTATATCATATTAGAGAATAATCAGCGAGAGGAAAACTTAGTCTGCGACATGGGACTTCTTTAGTCTGCGACATGGGACTTACTTTAGTCTGCGACATGGGACTTACTTTAGTCTGCGACATGGGACTTACTTCAGTCTGCGACATGGGACTTACTTTAGTCTGCGACATGGGACTTACTTTAGTCTGCGACATGGGACTTACTTTAGTCTGCGACATGGGACTTACTTTAGTCTGCGACATGGGACTTACTTTAGTCTGCGACATGGGACTTACTTTAGTCTGCGACATGGGACTTACTTTAGTCTGCGACATGGGACTTACTTTAGTCTGCGACATGGGACTTACTTTAGTCTGCGACATGGGACTTCTTTAGTCTGCGACATGGGACTTCTTTAGTCTGCGACATGGGACTTCTTTAGTCTGCGACATGGGACTTCTTTAGTCTGCGACATGGGACTTCTTTAGTCTGCGACATGGGACTTACTTTAGTCTGCGACATGGGACTTACTTTAGTCTGCGACATGGGACTTACTTTAGTCTGCGACATGGGACTTACTTTAGTCTGCGACATGGGACTTACTTTAGTCTGCGACATGGGACTTACTTTAGTCTGCGACATGGGACTTACTTTAGTCTGCGACATGGGACTTACTTTAGTCTGCGACATGGGACTTACTTTAGTCTGCGACATGGGACTTACTTTAGTCTGCGACATGGGACTTACTTTAGTCTGCGACATGGGACTTACTTTAGTCTGCGACATGGGACTTACTTTAGTCTGCGACATGGGACTTACTTTAGTCTGCGACATGGGACTTACTTTAGTCTGCGACATGGGACTTACTTTAGTCTGCGACATGGGACTTACTTTAGTCTGCGACATGGGACTTACTTTAGTCTGCGACATGGGACTTACTTTAGTCTGCGACATGGGACTTACTTTAGTCTGCGACATGGGACTTTACTCAGTGAGTAGAGAATTTAATCTGTGCTTAGAGATTTTCATGTGTTTGGCGAATTTAGTCTAAGATGGTAGAAGTCTTTCAGTGACTGGATTATTTAGTTTCTGCCGGGAGGATTTAGTTTCTGCCGGGAGGATTTAGTTTCTGCCGGGAGGATTTAGTTTCTGCCGGGAGGATTTAGTTTCTGCCGGGAGGATTTAGTTTCTGCCGGGAGGATTTGTTAATATTATTTATTATATGTAATACTAATATATATTATTATACTAATATAATTATACATAATTATATCATATTAGAGAAGAGATAATCAGTGAGAGGAGAATTTAGTCTGTGAGATTGGAATTTATTCTGTGACATGGGAATTTATTCTGTGACATGGGAATATACTCAGTGACATGAGAAATTTCTCAGTGACTGGAGAATTTAATCTGTGCTCAGAAATTTTCATGTGTTTGGCAAATATAGCCTAAGATGGTAGAAGTCTTTCAGTGACTTTAGGATTTAGTTTCTGCCGGGAGGATTTAGTTTCTGCCGGGAGGATTTAGTTTCTGCCGGGAGGATTTAGTTTCTGCCGGGAGGATTTAGTTTCTGCCGGGAGTTTTTGTTAATATTATTTAGTATATGTAATACTAATTATATATTATTATACTAATATAATTATACATAATTATATCATATTAGAGAATAATCAGCGAGAGGAAAACTTAGTCTGCGACATGGGACTTCTTTAGTCTGCGACATGGGACTTACTTTAGTCTGCGACATGGGACTTACTTTAGTCTGCGACATGGGACTTACTTTAGTCTGCGACATGGGACTTACTTTAGTCTGCGACATGGGACTTACTTTAGTCTGCGACATGGGACTTACTTTAGTCTGCGACATGGGACTTACTTTAGTCTGCGACATGGGACTTACTTTAGTCTGCGACATGGGACTTACTTTAGTCTGCGACATGGGACTTACTTTAGTCTGCGACATGGGACTTACTTTAGTCTGCGACATGGGACTTACTTTAGTCTGCGACATGGGACTTACTTTAGTCTGCGACATGGGACTTACTTTAGTCTGCGACATGGGACTTTAGTCAGTGAGTGGAGAATTTAATCTGTGCTTAGAGAGTTTCATGTGTTTGGCGAATTTAGTCTAAGATGGTAGAAGTCTTTCAGTGACTGGAGGATTTAGTTTCTGCCGGGAGGATTTAGTTTCTGCCGGGAGGATTTAGTTTCTGCCGGGAGTTTTTGTTAATATTATTTAGTATATGTAATACTAATTATATATTATTATACTAATATAATTATACATAATTATATCATATTAGAGAATAATCAGTGAGAGGAAAACTTAGTTTGCGACATGGGACTTACTTTAGTCTGCGACATGGGACTTACTTTAGTCTGCGACATGGGACTTACATTAGTCTGCGAAATGGGACTTACTTTAGTCTGCGACATGGGACTTACTTTAGTCTGCGACATGGGACTTACTTTAGTCTGCGACATGGGACTTACTTTAGTCTGCGACATGGGACTTACTTTAGTCTGCGACATGGGACTTACTTTAGTCTGCGACATGGGACTTACTTTAGTCTGCGACATGGGACTTCTTTAGTCTGCGACATGGGACTTACTTTAGTCTGCGACATGGGACTTTAGTCTGCGACATGGGACTTACTTTAGTCTGCGACATGGGACTTTAGTCTGCGACATGGGACTTTAGTCTGCGACATGGGACTTTAGTCTGCGACATGGGACTTTAGTCTGCGACATGGGACTTTAGTCTGCGACATGGGACTTTAGTCTGCGACATGGGACTTTAGTCTGCGACATGGGACTTCTTTAGTCTGCGACATGGGAATTTAGTCTGCGACATGGGACTTTAGTCTGCGACATGGGACTTTAGTCTGCGACATGGGACTTTAGTCTGCGACATGGGACTTTAGTCTGCGACATGGGACTTTACTCAGTGAGTGGAGAATTTAATCTGTGCTTAGAGATTTTCATGTGTTTGGCGAATTTAGTCTAAGATGGTAGAAGTCTTTCAGTGACTGGAGGATTTAGTTTCTGCCGGGAGGATTTAGTTTCTGCCGGGAGGATTTAGTTTCTGCCGGGAGGATTTAGTTTCTGCCGGGAGGATTTAGTTTCTGCCGGGAGGATTTAGTTTCTGCCGGGAGGATTTAGTTTCTGCCGGGAGGATTTAGTTTCTGCCGGGAGGATTTGTTAATATTATTTATTATATGTAATACTAATATATATTATTATACTAATATAATTATACATAATTATATCATATTAGAGAAGAGATAATCAGTGAGAGGAGAATTTAGTCTGTGAGATTGGAATTTATTCTGTGACATGGGAATTTATTCTGTGACATGGGAATATACTCAGTGACATGAGAAATTTCTCAGTGACTGGAGAATTTAATCTGTGCTCAGAAATTTTCATGTGTTTGGCAAATATAGCCTAAGATGGTAGAAGTCTTTCAGTGACTTTAGGATTTAGTTTCTGCCGGGAGGATTTAGTTTCTGCCGGGAGGATTTAGTTTCTGCCGGGAGGATTTAGTTTCTGCCGGGAGTTTTTGTTAATATTATTTAGTATATGTAATACTAATTATATATTATTATACTAATATAATTATACATAATTATATCATATTAGAGAATAATCAGCGAGAGGAAAACTTAGTCTGCGACATGGGACTTACTTTAGTCTGCGACATGGGACTTACTTTAGTCTGCGACATGGGACTTACTTTAGTCTGCGACATGGGACTTACTTCAGTCTGCGACATGGGACTTACTTTAGTCTGCGACATGGGACTTACTTTAGTCTGCGACATGGGACTTACTTTAGTCTGCGACATGGGACTTACTTTAGTCTGCGACATGGGACTTACTTTAGTCTGCGACATGGGACTTACTTTAGTCTGCGACATGGGACTTACTTTAGTCTGCGACATGGGACTTACTTTAGTCTGCGACATGGGACTTACTTTAGTCTGCGACATGGGACTTCTTTAGTCTGCGACATGGGACTTCTTTAGTCTGCGACATGGGACTTCTTTAGTCTGCGACATGGGACTTCTTTAGTCTGCGACATGGGACTTCTTTAGTCTGCGACATGGGACTTACTTTAGTCTGCGACATGGGACTTACTTTAGTCTGCGACATGGGACTTACTTTAGTCTGCGACATGGGACTTACTTTAGTCTGCGACATGGGACTTACTTTAGTCTGCGACATGGGACTTACTTTAGTCTGCGACATGGGACTTACTTTAGTCTGCGACATGGGACTTACTTTAGTCTGCGACATGGGACTTACTTTAGTCTGCGACATGGGACTTACTTTAGTCTGCGACATGGGACTTACTTTAGTCTGCGACATGGGACTTACTTTAGTCTGCGACATGGGACTTACTTTAGTCTGCGACATGGGACTTACTTTAGTCTGCGACATGGGACTTACTTTAGTCTGCGACATGGGACTTACTTTAGTCTGCGACATGGGACTTACTTTAGTCTGCGACATGGGACTTACTTTAGTCTGCGACATGGGACTTACTTTAGTCTGCGACATGGGACTTACTTTAGTCTGCGACATGGGACTTTACTCAGTGAGTAGAGAATTTAATCTGTGCTTAGAGATTTTCATGTGTTTGGCGAATTTAGTCTAAGATGGTAGAAGTCTTTCAGTGACTGGATTATTTAGTTTCTGCCGGGAGGATTTAGTTTCTGCCGGGAGGATTTAGTTTCTGCCGGGAGGATTTAGTTTCTGCCGGGAGGATTTAGTTTCTGCCGGGAGGATTTAGTTTCTGCCGGGAGGATTTGTTAATATTATTTATTATATGTAATACTAATATATATTATTATACTAATATAATTATACATAATTATATCATATTAGAGAAGAGATAATCAGTGAGAGGAGAATTTAGTCTGTGAGATTGGAATTTATTCTGTGACATGGGAATTTATTCTGTGACATGGGAATATACTCAGTGACATGAGAAATTTCTCAGTGACTGGAGAATTTAATCTGTGCTCAGAAATTTTCATGTGTTTGGCAAATATAGCCTAAGATGGTAGAAGTCTTTCAGTGACTGGAGGATTTAGTTTCTGCCGGGAGGATTTAGTTTCTGCCGGGAGGATTTAGTTTCTGCCGGGAGTTTTTGTTAATATTATTTAATATATGTAATACTAATTATATATTATTATACTAATATAATTATACATAATTATATCATATTAGAGAATAATCAGCGAGAGGAAAACTTAGTCTGCGACATGGGACTTACTTTAGTCTGCGACATGGGACTTACTTTAGTCTGCGACATGGGACTTACTTTAGTCTGCGACATGGGACTTACTTTAGTCTGCGACATGGGACTTACTTTAGTCTGCGACATGGGACTTACTTTAGTCTGCGACATGGGACTTACTTCAGTCTGCGACATGGGACTTACTTTAGTCTGCGACATGGGACTTACTTTAGTCTGCGACATGGGACTTACTTTAGTCTGCGACATGGGACTTACTTTAGTCTGCGACATGGGACTTACTTTAGTCTGCGACATGGGACTTACTTTAGTCTGCGACATGGGACTTACTTTAGTCTGCGACATGGGACTTACTTTAGTCTGCGACATGGGACTTACTTTAGTCTGCGACATGGGACTTACTTTAGTCTGCGACATGGGACTTACTTTAGTCTGCGACATGGGACTTACTTTAGTCTGCGACATGGGACTTACTTTAGTCTGCGACATGGGACTTACTTTAGTCTGCGACATGGGACTTACTTTAGTCTGCGACATGGGACTTACTTTAGTCTGCGACATGGGACTTACTTTAGTCTGCGACATGGGACTTACTTTAGTCTGCGACATGGGACTTACTTTAGTCTGCGACATGGGACTTTACTCAGTGAGTGGAGAATTTAATCTGTGCTTAGAGATTTTCATGTGTTTGGCGAATTTAGTCTAAGATGGTAGAAGTCTTTCAGTGACTGGAGGATTTAGTTTCTGCCGGGAGGATTTAGTTTCTGCCGGGAGGATTTAGTTTCTGCCGGGAGGATTTAGTTTCTGCCGGGAGGATTTAGTTTCTGCCGGGAGGATTTAGTTTCTGCCGGGAGGATTTAGTTTCTGCCGGGAGGATTTAGTTTCTGCCGGGAGGATTTAGTTTCTGCCTTTAGGATAGGTTAATATTATTTATTATATGTAATACTAATTATATATTGTTATACTAATATAATTATAAATAATTATATCATATTAGAGAGCCGATAATCAGCGAGAGGGGAATTTATTCTGTGACATGGGAATTTAGTCTGTGACATGGGAATTTAGTCTGTGACATGGGAATTTAGTCTGTGACATGGGAATTTAGTCTGTGACATGGGAATTTAGTCTGTGACATGGGTATTTAGTCTGCGACATGGGAATTTAGTCTGCGACATGGGAATTTAGTCTGCGACATGGGAATTTAGTCTGCGACATGGGAATTTAGTCTGCGACATGGGAATTTAGTCTGCGACATGGGAATTTAGTCTGCGACATGGGAATTTAGTCTGCGACATGGGAATTTAGTCTGCGACATGGGACTTACTTTAGTCTGCGACATGGGACTTACTTTAGTCTGCGACATGGGACTTACTTTAGTCTGCGACATGGGACTTACTTTAGTCTGCGACATGGGACTTACTTTAGTCTGCGACATGGGACTTACTTTAGTCTGCGACATGGGACTTACTTTAGTCTGCGACATGGGACTTACTTTAGTCTGCGACATGGGACTTTACTCAGTGAGTAGAGAATTTAATCTGTGCTTAGAGATTTTCATGTGTTTGGCGAATTTAGTCTAAGATGGTAGAAGTCTTTCAGTGACTGGATTATTTAGTTTCTGCCGGGAGGATTTAGTTTCTGCCGGGAGGATTTAGTTTCTGCCGGGAGGATTTAGTTTCTGCCGGGAGGATTTAGTTTCTGCCGGGAGGATTTAGTTTCTGCCGGGAGGATTTGTTAATATTATTTATTATATGTAATACTAATATATATTATTATGCTAATATAATTATACATAATTATATCATATTAGAGAAGAGATAATCAGTGAGAGGAGAATTTAGTCTGTGAGATTGGAATTTATTCTGTGACATGGGAATTTATTCTGTGACATGGGAATATACTCAGTGACATGAGAAATTTCTCAGTGACTGGAGAATTTAATCTGTGCTCAGAAATTTTCATGTGTTTGGCAAATATAGCCTAAGATGGTAGAAGTCTTTCAGTGACTTTAGGATTTAGTTTCTGCCGGGAGGATTTAGTTTCTGCCGGGAGGATTTAGTTTCTGCCGGGAGGATTTAGTTTCTGCCGGGAGGATTTAGTTTCTGCCGGGAGTTTTTGTTAATATTATTTAGTATATGTAATACTAATTATATATTATTATACTAATATAACTATACATAATTATATCATATTAGAGAATAATCAGCGAGAGGAAAACTTAGTCTGCGACATGGGACTTACTTTAGTCTGCGACATGGGACTTACTTTAGTCTGCGACATGGGACTTACTTTAGTCTGCGACATGGGACTTACTTTAGTCTGCGACATGGGACTTACTTTAGTCTGCGACATGGGACTTACTTTAGTCTGCGACATGGGACTTACTTTAGTCTGCGACATGGGACTTACTTTAGTCTGCGACATGGGACTTACTTTAGTCTGCGACATGGGACTTACTTTAGTCTGCGACATGGGACTTACTTTAGTCTGCGACATGGGACTTACTTTAGTCTGCGACATGGGACTTACTTACTTTAGTCTGCGACATGGGACTTACTTACTTTAGTCTGCGACATGGGACTTACTTACTTTAGTCTGCGACATGGGACTTACTTACTTTAGTCTGCGACATGGGACTTACTTTAGTCTGCGACATGGGACTTACTTACTTTAGTCTGCGACATGGGACTTACTTACTTTAGTCTGCGACATGGGACTTACTTACTTTAGTCTGCGACATGGGACTTACTTACTTTAGTCTGCGACATGGGACTGACTTACTTTAGTCTGCGACATGGGACTGACTTACTTTAGTCTGCGACATGGGACTGACTTTAGTCTGCGACATGGGACTTACTTACTTTAGTCTGCGACATGGGACTTACTTACTTTAGTCTGCGACATGGGACTTACTTTAGTCTGCGACATGGGACTTACTTTAGTCTGCGACATGGGACTTACTTTAGTCTGCGACATGGGACTTACTTTAGTCTGCGACATGGGACTTACTTTAGTCTGCGACATGGGACTTACTTTAGTCTGCGACATGGGACTTACTTTAGTCTGCGACATGGGACTTACTTACTTTAGTCTGCGACATGGGACTTACTTACTTTAGTCTGCGACATGGGACTTACTTACTTTAGTCTGCGACATGGGACTTACTTACTTTAGTCTGCGACATGGGACTTACTTACTTTAGTCTGCGACATGGGACTTACTTACTTTAGTCTGCGACATGGGACTGACTTACTTTAGTCTGCGACATGGGACTGACTTACTTTAGTCTGCGACATGGGACTGACTTACTTTAGTCTGCGACATGGGACTGACTTACTTTAGTCTGCGACATGGGACTGACTTACTTTAGTCTGCGACATGGCACTTACTTACTTTAGTCTGCGACATGGGACTTACTTACTTTAGTCTGCGACATGGGACTTACTTACTTTAGTCTGCGACATGGGACTTACTTACTTTAGTCTGCGACATGGGACTTACTTACTTTAGTCTGCGACATGGGACTGACTTACTTTAGTCTGCGACATGGGACTGACTTACTTTAGTCTGCGACATGGGACTGACTTACTTTAGTCTGCGACATGGGACTGACTTACTTTAGTCTGCGACATGGGACTGACTTACTTTAGTCTGCGACATGGGACTTACTTACTTTAGTCTGCGACATGGGACTTACTTACTTTAGTCTGCGACATGGGACTTACTTACTTTAGTCTGCGACATGGGACTTACTTTAGTCTGCGACATGGG
The DNA here is from genome assembly GCA_017639245.1 of Myiopsitta monachus. Taxonomy (NCBI): domain Eukaryota; kingdom Metazoa; phylum Chordata; class Aves; order Psittaciformes; family Psittacidae; genus Myiopsitta; species Myiopsitta monachus. The sequence continues at coordinate 183,049 of JAESHU010000167.1, read as the reverse complement.
ACTTACTTTAGTCTGCGACATGGGACTTACTTTAGTCTGCGACATGGGACTTACTTTAGTCTGCGACATGGGACTTACTTTAGTCTGCGACATGGGACTTACTTTAGTCTGCGACATGGGACTTACTTTAGTCTGCGACATGGGACTTACTTTAGTCTGCGACATGGGACTTTACTCAGTGAGTGGGGAATTTAATCTGTGCTTAGAGATTTTCATGTGTTTGGCGAATTTAGTCTAAGATGGTAGAAGTCTTTCAGTGACTGGAGGATTTAGTTTCTGCCGGGAGGATTTAGTTTCTGCCGGGAGGATTTAGTTTCTGCCGGGAGGATTTAGTTTCTGCCGGGAGGATTTAGTTTCTGCCGGGAGGATTTAGTTTCTGCCGGGAGGATTTAGTTTCTGCTGGGAGGATTTAGTTTCTGCCGGGAGGATTTAGTTTCTGCCGGGAGGATTTGTTAATATTATTTATTATATGTAATACTAATATATATTATTATACTAATATAATTATACATAATTATATCATATTAGAGAAGAGATAATCAGTGAGAGGAGAATTTAGTCTGTGAGATTGGAATTTATTCTGTGACATGGGAATATACTCAGTGACATGAGAAATTTCTCAGTGACTGGAGAATTTAATCTGTGCTCAGAAATTTTCATGTGTTTGGCAAATATAGCCTAAGATGGTAGAAGTCTTTCAGTGACTTTAGGATTTAGTTTCTGCCGGGAGGATTTAGTTTCTGCCGGGAGGATTTAGTTTCTGCCGGGAGTTTTTGTTAATATTATTTAGTATATGTAATACTAATTATATATTATTATACTAATATAATTATAAATAATTATATCATATTAGAGAATAATCAGAGAGGAAAACTTAGTCTGCGACATGGGACTTTAGTCTGCGACATGGGACTTTAGTCTGCGACATGGGACTTTAGTCTGCGACATGGGACTTTAGTCTGCGACTTGGGACTTTAGTCTGCGACATGGGACTTTAGTCTGCGACATGGGACTTTAGTCTGCGACATGGGACTTTAGTCTGCGACATGGGACTTTACTCAGTGAGTGGAGAATTTAATCTGTGCTTAGAGATTTTCATGTGTTTGGCGAATTTAGTCTAAGATGGTAGAAGTCTTTCAGTGACTGGAGGATTTAGTTTCTGCCGGGAGGATTTAGTTTCTGCCGGGAGGATTTAGTTTCTGCCGGGAGTTTTTGTTAATATTATTTAGTATAGTAATACTAATTATATATTATTATACTAATATAATTATACATAATTATATCATATTAGAGAATAATCAGCGAGAGGAAAACTTAGTCTGCGGCATGGGACTTTAGTCTGCGGCATGGGACTTTAGTCTGCGGCATGGGACTTTAGTCTGCGGCATGGGACTTTAGTCTGCGGCATGGGACTTTAGTCTGCGGCATGGGACTTTAGTCTGCGGCATGGGACTTTAGTCTGCGGCATGGGACTTTAGTCTGCGGCATGGGACTTTAGTCTGCGACATGGGACTTTAGTCTGCGGCATGGGACTTTAGTCTGCGGCATGGGACTTTAGTCTGCGGCATGGGACTTTAGTCTGCGGCATGGGACTTTAGTCTGCGACATGGGACTTTAGTCTGCGACATGGGACTTTAGTCTGCGACATGGGACTTTAGTCTGCGACATGGGACTTTAGTCTGCGGCATGGGACTTTAGTCTGCGGCATGGGACTTTAGTCTGCGGCATGGGACTTTAGTCTGCGGCATGGGACTTTAGTCTGCGGCATGGGACTTTAGTCTGCGGCATGGGACTTTAGTCTGCGGCATGGGACTTTAGTCTGCGGCATGGGACTTTAGTCTGCGGCATGGGACTTTAGTCTGCGGCATGGGACTTTAGTCTGCGGCATGGGACTTTAGTCTGCGGCATGGGACTTTAGTCTGCGGCATGGGACTTTAGTCTGCGGCATGGGACTTTAGTCTGCGGCATGGGACTTTAGTCTGCGGCATGGGACTTTAGTCTGCGACATGGGACTTTAGTCTGCGACATGGGACTTTAGTCTGCGACATGGGACTTTAGTCTGCGACATGGGACTTTAGTCTGCGACATGGGACTTTAGTCTGCGACATGGGACTTTAGTCTGCGATATGGGACTTTAGTCTGCGACATGGGACTTTACTCAGTGAGTGGAGAATTTAATCTGTGCTTAGAGATTTTCATGTGTTTGGCGAATTTAGTCTAAGTTGGCAGAAGTCTTTCCGTGACTGGAGGATTTAGTTTCTGCCGGGAGGATTTAGTTTCTGCCGGGAGGATTTAGTTTCTGCCGGGAGGATTTAGTTTCTGCCGGGAGGATTTAGTTTCTGCCGGGAGGATTTAGTTTCTGCCGGGAGGATTTAGTTTCTGCCGGGAGGATTTGTTAATATTATTTATTATATGTAATACTAATATATAATATTATACTAATATAATTATACATAATTATATCATATTAGAGAAGAGATAATCAGTGAGAGGAGAATTTAGTCTGTGAGATTGGAATTTATTCTGTGACATGGGAATTTATTCTGTGACATGGGAATATACTCAGTGACATGAGAAATTTCTCAGTGACTGGAGAATTTAATCTGTGCTCAGAAATTTTCATGTGTTTGGCAAATATAGCCTAAGATGGTAGAAGTCTTTCAGTGACTGGAGGATTTAGTTTCTGCCGGGAGGATTTAGTTTCTGCCGGGAGGATTTAGTTTCTGCCGGGAGTTTTTGTTAATATTATTTAGTATATGTAATACTAATTATATATTATTATACTAATATAATTATACATAATTATATCATATTAGAGAATAATCAGCGAGAGGAAAACTTAGTCTGCGACATGGGACTTACTTTAGTCTGCGACATGGGACTTACTTTAGTCTGCGACATGGGACTTACTTTAGTCTGCGACATGGGACTTACTTTAGTCTGCGACATGGGACTTTAGTCTGCGACATGGGACTTACTTTAGTCTGCGACATGGGACTTACTTTAGTCTGCGACATGGGACTTACTTTAGTCTGCGACATGGGACTTACTTTAGTCTGCGACATGGGACTTACTTTAGTCTGCGACATGGGACTTACTTTAGTCTGCGACATGGGACTTACTTTAGTCTGCGACATGGGACTTACTTTAGTCTGCGACATGGGACTTACTTTAGTCTGCGACATGGGACTTACTTTAGTCTGCGACATGGGACTTACTTTAGTCTGCGACATGGGACTTACTTTAGTCTGCGACATGGGACTTTAGTCTGCGACATGGGACTTTAGTCTGCGGCATGGGACTTTAGTCTGCGACATGGGACTTTAGTCTGCGACATGGGACTTTAGTCTGCGACATGGGACTTTAGTCTGCGACATGGGACTTTAGTCTGCGACATGGGACTTTAGTCTGCGACATGGGACTTTAGTCTGCGACATGGGACTTTAGTCTGCGACATGGGACTTTAGTCTGCGACATGGGACTTTAGTCTGCGACATGGGACTTTAGTCTGCGACATGGGACTTTAGTCTGCGACATGGGACTTTAGTCTGCGACATGGGACTTTAGTCTGCGACATGGGACTTTAGTCTGCGACATGGGACTTTACTCAGTGAGTGGAGAATTTAATCTGTGCTTAGAGATTTTCATGTGTTTGGCGAATTTAGTCTAAGATGGTAGAAGTCTTTCAGTGACTGGAGGATTTAGTTTCTGCCGGGAGGATTTAGTTTCTGCCGGGAGGATTTAGTTTCTGCCGGGAGGATTTAGTTTCTGCCGGGAGGATTTAGTTTCTGCCGGGAGGATTTAGTTTCTGCCGGGAGGATTTAGTTTCTGCCGGGAGGATTTAGTTTCTGCCGGGAGGATTTAGTTTCTGCCGGGAGGATTTAGTTTCTGCCTTTAGGATAGGTTAATATTATTTATTATATGTAATACTAATTATATATTGTTATACTAATATAATTATAAATAATTATATCATATTAGAGAGCCGATAATCAGCGAGAGGGGAATTTATTCTGTGACATGGGAATTTAGTCTGTGACATGGGAATTTAGTCTGCGACATGGGACTTTACTCAGTGAGTGGAGAATTTAATCTGTGCTTAGAGAGTTTCATGTGTTTGGCGATTTTAGTCTAAGATGGTAGAAGTCTTTCAGTGACTGGAGGATTTAGTTTCTGCCGGGAGGATTTAGTTTCTGCCGGGAGGATTTAGTTTCTGCCGGGAGGATTTAGTTTCTGCCGGGAGGATTTAGTTTCTGCCGGGAGTTTTTGTTAATATTATTTAGTATAGTAATACTAATTATATATTATTATACTAATATAATTATACATAATTATATCATATTAGAGAATAATCAGAGAGGAAAACTTAGTCTGCGGCATGGGACTTTAGTCTGCGGCATGGGACTTTAGTCTGCGGCATGGGACTTTAGTCTGCGACATGGGACTTTAGTCTGCGGCATGGGACTTTAGTCTGCGACATGGGACTTTAGTCTGCGACATGGGACTTTAGTCTGCGGCATGGGACTTTAGTCTGCGACATGGGACTTTAGTCTGCGGCATGGGACTTTAGTCTGCGACATGGGACTTTAGTCTGCGGCATGGGACTTTAGTCTGCGACATGGGACTTTAGTCTGCGGCATGGGACTTTAGTCTGCGACATGGGACTTTAGTCTGCGGCATGGGACTTTAGTCTGCGACATGGGAATTTAGTCTGCGACATGGGACTTTAGTCTGCGGCATGGGACTTTAGTCTGCGGCATGGGACTTTAGTCTGCGGCATGGGACTTTAGTCTGCGGCATGGGACTTTAGTCTGCGGCATGGGACTTTAGTCTGCGGCATGGGACTTTAGTCTGCGACATGGGACTTTAGTCTGCGACATGGGACTTTAGTCTACGGCATGGGACTTTAGTCTGCGACATGGGACTTTAGTCTGCGGCATGGGACTTTAGTCTGCGGCATGGGACTTTAGTCTGCGGCATGGGACTTTAGTCTGCGGCATGGGACTTTAGTCTGCGGCATGGGACTTTAGTCTGCGGCATGGGACTTTAGTCTGCTGCATGGGACTTTAGTCTGCGGCATGGGACTTTAGTCTGCGGCATGGGACTTTAGTCTGCGGCATGGGACTTTAGTCTGCGGCATGGGACTTTAGTCTGCGACATGGGACTTTAGTCTGCGGCATGGGACTTTAGTCTGCGGCATGGGACTTTAGTCTGCGACATGGGACTTTAGTCTGCGACATGGGACTTTAGTCTGCGACATGGGACTTTAGTCTGCGGCATGGGACTTTAGTCTGCGACATGGGACTTTAGTCTGCGGCATGGGACTTTAGTCTGCGACATGGGACTTTAGTCTGCGACATGGGACTTTACTCAGTGAGTGGAGAATTTAATCTCTGCTTAGAGATTTTCATGTGTTTGGCGAATTTAGTCTAAGATGGTAGAAGTCTTTCAGTGACGGGAGGATTTAGTTTCTGCCGGGAGGATTTAGTTTCTGCCGGGAGAATTTAGTTTCTGCCGGGAGGATTTAGTTTCTGCCGGGAGGATTTAGTTTCTGCCGGGAGGATTTAGTTTCTGCCGGGAGGATTTAGTTTCTGCCGGGAGGATTTAGTTTCTGCCGGGAGGATTTAGTTTCTGCCGGGAGGATTTAGTTTCTGCCGGGAGGATTTGTTAATATTATTTATTATATGTAATACTAATATATATTATTATACTAATATAATTATACATAATTATATCATATTAGAGAAGAGATAATCAGTGAGAGGAGAATTTAGTCTGTGAGATTGGAATTTATTCTGTGACATGGGAATTTATTCTGTGACATGGGAATATACTCAGTGACATGAGAAATTTCTCAGTGACTGGAGAATTTAATCTGTGCTCAGAAATTTTCATGTGTTTGGCAAATATAGCCTAAGATGGTAGAAGTCTTTCAGTGACTTTAGGATTTAGTTTCTGCCGGGAGGATTTAGTTTCTGCTGGGAGGATTTAGTTTCTGCCGGGAGGATTTAGTTTCTGCCGGGAGGATTTAGTTTCTGCCGGGAGTTTTTGTTAATATTGTTTAGTATATGTAATACTAATTATATATTATTATACTAATATAATTATACATAATTATATCATATTAGAGAATAATCAGCGAGAGGAAAACTTAGTCTGCGACATGGGACTTACTTTAGTCTGCGACATGGGACTTACTTTAGTCTGCGACATGGGACTTACTTTAGTCTGCGACATGGGACTTACTTTAGTCTGCGACATGGGACTTACTTTAGTCTGCGACATGGGACTTACTTTAGTCTGCGACATGGGACTTACTTTAGTCTGCGACATGGGACTTACTTTAGTCTGCGACATGGGACTTACTTTAGTCTGCGACATGGGACTTACTTTAGTCTGCGACATGGGACTTACTTTAGTCTGCGACATGGGACTTACTTTAGTCTGCGACATGGGACTTACTTTAGTCTGCGACATGGGACTTACTTTAGTCTGCGACATGGGACTTACTTTAGTCTGCGACATGGGACTTACTTTAGTCTGCGACATGGGACTTACTTTAGTCTGCGACATGGGACTTACTTTAGTCTGCGACATGGGACTTACTTTAGTCTGCGACATGGGACTTACTTTAGTCTGCGACATGGGACTTACTTTAGTCTGCGACATGGGACTTACTTTAGTCTGCGACATGGGACTTACTTTAGTCTGCGACATGGGACTTACTTTAGTCTGCGACATGGGACTTACTTTAGTCTGCGACATGGGACTTACTTTAGTCTGCGACATGGGACTTACTTTAGTCTGCGACATGGGACTTACTTTAGTCTGCGACATGGGACTTACTTAGTCTGCGACATGGGACTTTAGTCTGCGACATGGGACTTTAGTCTGCGACATGGGACTTTAGTCTGCGACATGGGACTTTAGTCTGCGACATGGGACTTTAGTCTGCGACATGGGACTTTAGTCTGCGACATGGGACTTTAGTCTGCGACATGGGACTTTACTCAGTGAGTGGAGAATTTAATCTGTGCTTAGAGATTTTCATGTGTTTGGCGAATATAGTCTAAGATGGTAGAAGTCTTTCAGTGACTGGAGGATTTAGTTTCTGCCGGGAGGATTTAGTTTCTGCCGGGAGGATTTAGTTTCTGCCGGGAGGATTTAGTTTCTGCCGGGAGGATTTAGTTTCTGCCGGGAGGATTTAGTTTCTGCCGGGAGGATTTAGTTTCTGCCGGGAGGATTTAGTTTCTGCCGGGAGGATTTAGTTTCTGCCTTTAGGATAGGTTAATATTATTTATTATATGTAATACTAATTATATATTGTTATACTAATATAATTATAAATAATTATATCATATTAGAGAGCCGATAATCAGCGAGAGGGGAATTTATTCTGTGACATGGGAATTTAGTCTGTGACATGGGAATTTAGTCTGTGACATGGGAATTTAGTCTGTGACATGGGAATTTAGTCTGTGACATGGGAATTTAGTCTGCGACATGGGACTTTAGTCTGCGACATGGGAATTTAGTCTGCGACATGGGAATTTAGTCTGCGACATGGGAATTTAGTCTGCGACATGGGAATTTAGTCTGCGACATGGGAATTTAGTCTGCGACATGGGAATTTAGTCTGCGACATGGGACTTTACTCAGTGAGTGGAGAATTTAATCTGTGCTTAGAGAGTTTCATGTGTTTGGCGAATTTAGTCTAAGATGGTAGAAGTCTTTCAGTGACTGGAGGATTTAGTTTCTGCCGGGAGGATTTAGTTTCTGCCGGGAGGATTTAGTTTCTGCCGGGAGGATTTAGTTTCTGCCGGGAGGATTTAGTTTCTGCCGGGAGTTTTTGTTAATATTATTTAGTATAGTAATACTAATTATATATTATTATACTAATATAATTATACATAATTATATCATATTAGAGAATAATCAGAGAGGAAAACTTAGTCTGCGACATGGGACTTTAGTCTGCGGCATGGGACTTTAGTCTGCGGCATGGGACTTTAGTCTGCGACATGGGACTTTAGTCTGCGACATGGGACTTTAGTCTGCGACATGGGACTTTAGTCTGCGACATGGGACTTTAGTCTGCGACATGGGACTTTAGTCTGCGACATGGGACTTTAGTCTGCGACATGGGACTTTAGTCTGCGACATGGGACTTTAGTCTGCGACATGGGACTTTACTCAGTGAGTGGAGAATTTAATCTGTGCTTAGAGATTTTCATGTGTTTGGCGAATTTAGTCTAAGATGGTAGAAGTCTTTCAGTGACTGGAGGATTTAGTTTCTGCCGGGAGGATTTAGTTTCTGCCGGGAGGATTTAGTTTCTGCCGGGAGGATTTAGTTTCTGCCGGGAGGATTTAGTTTCTGCCGGGAGGATTTGTTAATATTATTTATTATATGTAATACTAATATATATTATTATACTAATATAATTATACATAATTATATCATATTAGAGAAGAGATAATCAGTGAGAGGAGAATTTAGTCTGTGAGATTGGAATTTATTCTGTGACATGGGAATTTATTCTGTGACATGGGAATATACTCAGTGACATGAGAAATTTCTCAGTGACTGGAGAATTTAATCTGTGCTCAGAAATTTTCATGTGTTTGGCAAATATAGCCTAAGATGGTAGAAGTCTTTCAGTGACTTTAGGATTTAGTTTCTGCCGGGAGGATTTAGTTTCTGCCGGGAGGATTTAGTTTCTGCCGGGAGTTTTTGTTAATATTATTTAGTATATGTAATACTAATTATATATTATTATACTAATATAATTATATATAATTATATCATATTAGAGAATAATCAGCGAGAGGAAAACTTAGTCTGCGACATGGGACTTACTTTAGTCTGCGACATGGGACTTACTTTAGTCTGCGACATGGGACTTACTTTAGTCTGCGACATGGGACTTACTTTAGTCTGCGACATGGGACTTACTTTAGTCTGCGACATGGGACTTACTTTAGTCTGCGACATGGGACTTACTTTAGTCTGCGACATGGGACTTACTTTAGTCTGCGACATGGGACTTACTTTAGTCTGCGACATGGGACTTACTTTAGTCTGCGACATGGGACTTACTTTAGTCTGCGACATGGGACTTACTTTAGTCTGCGACATGGGACTTTACTCAGTGAGTGGAGAATTTAATCTGTGCTTAGAGATTTTCATGTGTTTGGCGAATTTAGTCTAAGATGGTAGAAGTCTTTCAGTGACGGGAGGATTTAGTTTCTGCCGGGAGGATTTAGTTTCTGCCGGGAGGATTTAGTTTCTGCCGGGAGGATTTAGTTTCTGCCGGGAGGATTTAGTTTCTGCCGGGAGGATTTAGTTTCTGCCGGGAGGATTTAGTTTCTGCCGGGAGGATAGGTTAATATTATTTATTATATGTAATACTAATTATATATTGTTATACTAATATAATTATACATAATTATATCATATTAGAGAATAGATAATCAGTGAGAGGAGAATTTAGTCTGTGAGATTGGAATTTATTCTGTGACATGGGAATTTATTCTGTGACATGGGAATATACTCAGTGACATGAGAAATTTCTCAGTGACTGGAGAATTTAATCTGTGCTCAGAAATTTTCATGTGTTTGGCAAATATAGCCTAAGATGGTAGAAGTCTTTCAGTGACTTTAGGATTTAGTTTCTGCCGGGAGGATTTAGTTTCTGCCGGGAGGATTTAGTTTCTGCCGGGAGTTTTTGTTAATATTATTTAGTATATGTAATACTAATTATATATTATTATACTAATATAATTATACATAATTATATCATATTAGAGAATAATCAGCGAGAGGAGAATTTAGTCTGCGACATGGGACTTTAGTCTGCGACATGGGACTTTAGTCTGCGACATGGGACTTTAGTCTGCGACATGGGACTTTAGTCTGCGACATGGGACTTTAGTCTGCGACATGGGACTTTAGTCTGCGACATGGGACTTTAGTCTGCGACATGGGACTTTAGTCTGCGACATGGGACTTTACTCAGTGAGTGGAGAATTTAATCTCTGCTTAGAGATTTTCATGTGTTTGGCGAATTTAGTCTAAGATGGTAGAAGTCTTTCAGTGACGGGAGGATTTAGTTTCTGCCGGGAGGATTTACTTTCTGCCGGGAGAATTTAGTTTCTGCCGGGAGGATTTAGTTTCTGCCGGGAGGATTTAGTTTCTGCCGGGAGGATTTAGTTTCTGCCGGGAGGATTTAGTTTCTGCCGGGAGGATTTAGTTTCTGCCGGGAGGATTTAGTTTCTGCCGGGAGGATTTGTTAATATTATTTATTATATGTAATACTAATATATATTATTATACTAATATAATTATACATAATTATATCATATTAGAGAAGAGATAATCAGTGAGAGGAGAATTTAGTCTGTGAGATTGGAATTTATTCTGTGACATGGGAATTTATTCTGTGACATGGGAATATACTCAGTGACATGAGAAATTTCTCAGTGACTGGAGAATTTAATCTGTGCTCAGAAATTTTCATGTGTTTGGCAAATATAGCCTAAGATGGTAGAAGTCTTTCAGTGACTTTAGGATTTAGTTTCTGCCGGGAGGATTTAGTTTCTGCTGGGAGGATTTAGTTTCTGCCGGGAGGATTTAGTTTCTGCCGGGAGGATTTAGTTTCTGCCGGGAGTTTTTGTTAATATTGTTTAGTATATGTAATACTAATTATATATTATTATACTAATATAATTATACATAATTATATCATATTAGAGAATAATCAGCGAGAGGAAAACTTAGTCTGCGACATGGGACTTACTTTAGTCTGCGACATGGGACTTACTTTAGTCTGCGACATGGGACTTACTTTAGTCTGCGACATGGGACTTACTTTAGTCTGCGACATGGGACTTACTTTAGTCTGCGACATGGGACTTACTTTAGTCTGCGACATGGGACTTACTTTAGTCTGCGACATGGGACTTACTTTAGTCTGCGACATGGGACTTACTTTAGTCTGCGACATGGGACTTACTTTAGTCTGCGACATGGGACTTACTTTAGTCTGCGACATGGGACTTACTTTAGTCTGCGACATGGGACTTACTTTAGTCTGCGACATGGGACTTACTTTAGTCTGCGACATGGGACTTACTTTAGTCTGCGACATGGGACTTACTTTAGTCTGCGACATGGGACTTACTTTAGTCTGCGACATGGGACTTACTTTAGTCTGCGACATGGGACTTACTTTAGTCTGCGACATGGGACTTACTTACTTTAGTCTGCGACATGGGACTTACTTACTTTAGTCTGCGACATGGGACTTACTTACTTTAGTCTGCGACATGGGACTTACTTTAGTCTGCGACATGGGACTTACTTTAGTCTGCGACATGGGACTTACTTTAGTCTGCGACATGGGACTTACTTTAGTCTGCGACATGGGACTTACTTTAGTCTGCGACATGGGACTTACTTTAGTCTGCGACATGGGACTTACTTTAGTCTGCGACATGGGACTTTAGTCTGCGACATGGGACTTTAGTCTGCGACATGGGACTTTAGTCTGCGACATGGGACTTTAGTCTGCGACATGGGACTTTAGTCTGCGACATGGGACTTTAGTCTGCGACATGGGACTTTAGTCTGCGACATGGGACTTTAGTCTGCGACATGGGACTTTAGTCTGTGACATGGGACTTTAGTCTGCGACATGGGACTTTAGTCTGCGACATGGGACTTTAGTCTGCGACATGGGACTTTAGTCTGCGACATGGGACTTTAGTCTGCGACATGGGACTTTAGTCTGCGACATGGGACTTTAGTCTGCGACATGGGACTTTAGTCTGCGACATGGGACTTTAGTCTGCGACATGGGACTTTACTCAGTGAGTGGAGAATTTAATCTGTGCTTAGAGATTTTCATGTGTTTGGCGAATTTAGTCTAAGATGGTAGAAGTCTTTCAGTGACTGGAGGATTTAGTTTCTGCCGGGAGGATTTAGTTTCTGCCGGGAGGATTTAGTTTCTGCCGGGAGGATTTAGTTTCTGCCGGGAGGATTTAGTTTCTGCCGGGAGGATTTAGTTTCTGCCGGGAGGATTTAGTTTCTGCCGGGAGGATTTAGTTTCTGCCGGGAGGATTTAGTTTCTGCCGGGAGGATTTAGTTTCTGCCGGGAGGATTTAGTTTCTGCCGGGAGGATTTAGTTTCTGCCGGGAGGATTTAGTTTCTGCCTTTAGGATAGGTTAATATTATTTATTATATGTAATACTAATTATATATTGTTATACTAATATAATTATAAATAATTATATCATATTAGAGAGCCGATAATCAGCGAGAGGGGAATTTATTCTGTGACATGGGAATTTAGTCTGTGACATGGGAATTTAGTCTGTGACATGGGAATTTAGTCTGTGACATGGGAATTTAGTCTGTGACATGGGAATTTAGTCTGTGACATGGGAATTTAGTCTGTGACATGGGAATTTAGTCTGTGACATGGGACTTTAGTCTGTGACATGGGACTTTAGTCTGCGACATGGGAATTTAGTCTGCGACATGGGAATTTAGTCTGCGACATGGGAATTTAGTCTGCGACATGGGAATTTAGTCTGCGACATGGGAATTTAGTCTGCGACATGGGAATTTAGTCTGCGACATGGGAATTTAGTCTGCGACATGGGAATTTAGTCTGCGACATGGGACTTTACTCAGTGAGTGGAGAATTTAATCTGTGCTTAGAGAGTTTCATGTGTTTGGCGAATTTAGTCTAAGATGGTAGAAGTCTTTCAGTGACTGGAGGATTTAGTTTCTGCCGGGAGGATTTAGTTTCTGCCGGGAGGATTTAGTTTCTGCCGGGAGGATTTAGTTTCTGCCGGGAGTTTTTGTTAATATTATTTAGTATAGTAATACTAATTATATATTATTATACTAATATAATTATACATAATTATATCATATTAGAGAATAATCAGAGAGGAAAACTTAGTCTGCGACATGGGACTTTAGTCTGCGGCATGGGACTTTAGTCTGCGGCATGGGACTTTAGTCTGCGACATGGGACTTTAGTCTGCGACATGGGACTTTAGTCTGCGACATGGGACTTTAGTCTGCGACATGGGACTTTAGTCTGCGACATGGGACTTTAGTCTGCGACATGGGACTTTACTCAGTGAGTGGAGAATTTAATCTGTGCTTAGAGATTTTCATGTGTTTGGCGAATTTAGTCTAAGATGGTAGAAGTCTTTCAGTGACTGGAGGATTTAGTTTCTGCCGGGAGGATTTAGTTTCTGCCGGGAGGATTTAGTTTCTGCCGGGAGGATTTAGTTTCTGCCGGGAGGATTTAGTTTCTGCCGGGAGGATTTGTTAATATTATTTATTATATGTAATACTAATATATATTATTATACTAATATAATTATACATAATTATATCATATTAGAGAAGAGATAATCAGTGAGAGGAGAATTTAGTCTGTGAGATTGGAATTTATTCTGTGACATGGGAATTTATTCTGTGACATGGGAATATACTCAGTGACATGAGAAATTTCTCAGTGACTGGACAATTTAATCTGTGCTCAGAAATTTTCATGTGTTTGGCAAATATAGCCTAAGATGGTAGAAGTCTTTCAGTGACTTTAGGATTTAGTTTCTGCCGGGAGGATTTAGTTTCTGCCGGGAGGATTTAGTTTCTGCCGGGAGTTTTTGTTAATATTATTTAGTATATGTAATACTAATTATATATTATTATACTAATATAATTATATATAATTATATCATATTAGAGAATAATCAGCGAGAGGAAAACTTAGTCTGCGACATGGGACTTACTTTAGTCTGCGACATGGGACTTACTTTAGTCTGCGACATGGGACTTACTTTAGTCTGCGACATGGGACTTACTTTAGTCTGCGACATGGGACTTACTTTAGTCTGCGACATGGGACTTACTTTAGTCTGCGACATGGGACTTACTTTAGTCTGCGACATGGGACTTACTTTAGTCTGCGACATGGGACTTACTTTAGTCTGCGACATGGGACTTACTTTAGTCTGCGACATGGGACTTACTTTAGTCTGCGACATGGGACTTACTTTAGTCTGCGACATGGGACTTTACTCAGTGAGTGGAGAATTTAATCTGTGCTTAGAGATTTTCATGTGTTTGGCGAATTTAGTCTAAGATGGTAGAAGTCTTTCAGTGACGGGAGGATTTAGTTTCTGCCGGGAGGATTTAGATTCTGCCGGGAGGATTTAGATTCTGCCGGGAGGATTTAGTTTCTGCCGGGAGGATTTAGTTTCTGCCGGGAGGATTTAGTTTCTGCCGGGAGGATAGGTTAATA